>NW_021026212.1:315488-336263 GCF_004153795.1 Camellia sinensis
TTAACAGGCACAAAATATGGTTCCTAGGGACCAAATTGCTGATATTGTTAGAGAAATGTGTGGACCTATGGCTCGGGGGGTTCAAACTCCTGTGTACAGGAAACCATATCCAGAATAAGTGGATAGGGTGCATGAATACCCAAGAGGGTTTAGAATACCAGACTTTGCTCTTTTTTATGGAAATTGAAACCAGTCAAGAGTAGAACATATTGCTAGGTTCGCTGCCCAATGTGGTGAATTTACCAATAATGATTACATGAAATTAAGACTTTTTTCAAATTCTCTAACTGGGGCAGCTTTTTATGGTATATTAACCTTACACCTGACTCTATCCAAACTTGGCAACAAATAGAGGAGACATTTCATGCTCAATTCTTCCAAACGAAGCCAGAAGTTTCTATGACAGATTTGGCAAGCTTGAGTCAAAGGCCTGATGAGAAGGCTGTTCAATTTATTGCCAGATTCAAAAGAGCACGAAACAAATGTAGGATCATTCTACTGGAGTTTGAATTTGTAAGATTGGCTCAAAATGGTTTAGATTTTAGGCTTCGAAAGAAGTTTGACTCAACTGAGTTCAGAGACTTGGTGGAACTAACTTATAAGGTGTCTAGGTATGAAGCATTACTAGAGGAGGAACAAGATCGAAATAATGCATCATACAAGACATATTATAGAGATTCTAATTATGAGATTGATGTAGCAGAGATTGTTGGGAAAGAACTTGTAATCTGTGAGGCATTAATTCATAAGGACAAAACAATTGACTAGCAGTTTAAAAAGAAAGACCTTCATAGGAAATACTCTTTCGGTTTAACGAAGGCAGATGACATTTTTGATTTTTTGCTTGCAGCCAACTTCCTTAAGTTACCAAAAGGAGTCAAAATTCCATCTACAGATGAACTTAAAGGAAAAGTGTATTGTAAATGACATAATTCTTGGTCTCACTCGACTAAAACTGTATTATTTTTCGAGACAGGATCCAAGAACAAATTCAGAAAAGAAGTTTAAAATTCCCAGTTAAAGCAAAAAAGGCCATGGGGATCGACAGTAATCCATTTCCAGAAGTTGGAAAAAGTGCAGCTAATGTTATTGTACCAGATTTCCAGAATTTATCTTCGCAGGAATTGGGAGAGGTCAATATACAAATGCATGTTGCCAGTCAGGCTACTATTAAGAAAGACACTAGAAGTCTGCCAGTTGTTGGACAAGGCTCTACAAGTCAGGGAAAAGACTTTGATAAAGAAACACTGGATGATGATTACTTAGAGGCAGTAGTTATCCAAAGAATGTGTCCCAGGTGTAGGTTGAGCTATAAGTGGCTGAAAGGGCTCCCGATTGATGGGAAACAATACCATAGGAATGTGCAGAGATGTCCTAAACCAACCAGTGCTTATAACAAAAGGCCATATCCAACTACTCCCAGGCAGCAGCCATTTATGGCTGAATCAGCAGCTACTAGAGTGCAATTCAAGGATAAGAGACCTCTACATGAGTCCAGACCTACCAACTATTACAGAGTGAAGGGCAATCATCCTGAAAGAATGAATGATATAAGCTCAAGTTATGGGATCAAAACCAGAAATTGGCCCCCTAGACCAACCTCACACAAGATAGAAAGTGACCACCTTCGTAGAAGACCTGAATTAGGCCCAAAACAAGGAGTCAGGGCTAAGCAATGGCCTTTACAGCCAGCTTCGAAGATGGCTTCAAAGAAGGAAAGAAACAATTCAACAGCTGAGACAGTAAGTTCGTGGGTACCTGGAGTTCCAGACTGCTTTATGATGTAGAGCAAACCTAGGGAAGTATCTACCTAAAGAAATGTTGTTGGAAACCAAGGTAGGATAGTCAAACCTCCTTTGGTGGCTCTAAACAATTGGGTATTGCTTAAACACCCAAAAATAAAGAAACCATATATAGTCCCCGTAATTTCTAGATCACAAAGGAGGAAGATTCAGCGTAGGTACACTCAGTACCAGAAAAATCTGAAAGAAAGTAGAGAAAGCTCTTCATTGGTCTAGACAGAAGGAAAGAGGAATCCAAAGTCAAACCATACTCCAAAACCAACTCTACAAGACAAAATGGGTTGTAGTAGAGAACAATTGGCCAAAGTTCACTCTGAACTAAAAGCCAGAGAGAAGTCCAGTCTAGCAGGATTGGAGAAGGCTTTGATGGAGAGTGATAGCGAGACAAAAGAAGAAGTTGGCCTAGGTCAAAAGAAAGGAATAGTTGAGGAAGAAATGTTCGAAGCCTTCATGGCTGAACAAACATTTTTGGTTGAAAAGCCAGTCAGAAAAGACCATTCGAAAGAGTCTATTACTAATGAGGTGCCAGAATGCAGCATGGAAGATGATTCTGAAGTGACTGAACAAGGTGGCCAAGAGAAGAAACAGGCACAGTTGGCCATTCAATTTGGCTCAGTATCAGTGAATATGGTACACATATTACCACATGAATTCCAAGCTGGAGATGAGGACCAAGAGGGGCAAGAAATTGACCCAATTCCAGTCTCTAGCGAAGACTCACAAGTGAGTATGGTGCAAGATAATTCCAGAATGACTACCCCAATGGATACTGAATATGAGAGTGAAGAAGATGTTAGTATTAATCTCTCATATCCTTTTGAATATCCCTCGAACTCTATGACACAGCATGTCAAACCTTTGTATATCAAGGCCTTCTTCGATGGGATACAATTGAACCGAGTCTTGGTAGATAATGGGGCAGCGGTGAACTTACTACCGAAATCTTCCTTGAAGAAACTAGGAAAAATGAACCCCAGGTTAATCCCGACCAGCACAACCATTGCTGGCTTCGCTGGAGACAAACAAATGGCTCAGGGAATTCTGCCCATCAACCTGAGTGTGGGAACCAGGGACTGCATGACGGCATTCTTCGTGATCGACAGCAATGCTAAGTACAATGCTTTACTTGGCAGAGATTGGATCCACACTAACAAATGTGTGCCTTTCTTTTTGCATCAGAAAATAATAATGGCCTTGGGCAATGGAGAGACAAAGGAAATTAACGCAGATCCTCAACCCTTCATAGCCTATGCAGACTTTGCAGAGGCCAAATTGTATATTGAGGGAGTGACACCACTCAGTACTGAGGAAACCTGATGGTTCAGCCGAAGTGACGGCTGATGAGGAGGTGACACACCTGAAGAACTTAGTCCAGGAAAGTGCTGATGAAGAGGTTGTTGTTAAGGATGACAATGATGCCTGGTTGTAGGCAAAGAGATGAAGCACAAGAAGCCAAGTCTTTGGCTCTAATTAAGTTTTCAATATTGGATGTAAAATCAATAGTCCAGAAAGTGCAAGAGTAAGAGAAAGAAGCCATGATAATTGGCTGCAAGCAGGAGCAGCAACCGACCAAAGTTATGGCCCTTAACAAATACTGTGCATTGGATATTGAAACAAAACTCCAGGAGATACAGGAAGAAGAAGCCTTATGGACAGACTTTGTCTATGAGGAGGAGGCGTAAAGATGTTGAATTAAAGAATCTGGGAGCAGAACAAAGCAAGAAGATTGCTTCGAAGCCAGAAGGAATCAAAGAAGAAGCTTCGGTAAATTCTCAGACACAAGACCCCTTAGAAGAGGTAAATTTCGGGGAACGTTCTATACAACAGCCCACCTATATAAGTGCTTGTTTGAATGCTCTGAACAGGGACCAGTTATTGGTTGTTCTGAAGAAATATAAAGATTGTTTTGCATGGTCGTATAATGAACTACCAGGATTGGATAGGTCATTAGTGGAACATAGGCTCCCTATGAGGCCTAATTTCAAGCCATACAAGCAAAAACCAAGAAGAATGAGTCTAGAAGTGATTCAGAAAGTTAAAGAGACAGTGGTCTTCTAGACGTGGATATAACGCTAGAAGCTCAGTAAGAATCTCCTTGAAGATGGGCCCAAACACATAGTCCTGTTGCTCATAACGTTGAGGGATGAAAATGCGTCCATCGATGGCGTTTTTCTCACCGGCCTTGTACTTTTCACATTCTGCTTCAATGATCCTTTTTAGGGTTACAGACGGGCTCACGCGCTCTACAACTAGTTCTTTCAATGAAGAAGAAGCCATTGATTGAAAGCTTTCTCAGAAGATGAAGTTGGGAAAGGGAGTAGAGAGTCAGTAGAGATAAAGGGTTTGTGTGTTAAACGAGCAAGTGATTTCAAAACAAGAAGTAAAAGGGTTTTAAAAAAAAAAACCTTTGTGTCCGGAAAATGTATCGCATAATTCGTTAAGTATTAAAAGTACAAATATGAAGAGTTTCCTTCAATATCGACACTTTTGGAGGGAAAAACACATCCCAGATGTTGATACCAGCTTCGAAGTAAAATATTTGGCTTCGAAACCAGATTTTGGCGCTAAAGGTCAAAAAATAACGACTTCGAAGCAGAGAAGCCGACTACGAAGCACATTCCATACCCAAGGATATAAGAATGTTCAAGTATTTGTTTACTTCAAAGGGATTAAAGACTTGTTTTAGGTTTCTTAAATGAGAGTAATGTCTTTCGAAGCAAAACTTGGGACCCCTTAAGGATGGAAATTGATGTTCGAAACATCAAAACCATTAGTTGGTTTATATATATATATATACAGAAAGAGATTGTCTTTTCGAACTAAAACAGTGCAGCCCTCAAAAAGAGATTTCATATCTTTTGAAAGTATAGACTATTGTTCGAAGGAAAGAAGGTTAATTTAAAATTGATTGATCATACTAATCATGACCATATGTTGGTTACGATTAAAACAAGCTTGAAGGGGTAAGTTTGTTAAAATTCGAAGCACTGATTCTAAATGAAAATCAGCAAAAAAAACTGTAAAAAAAAAAAAAAAAAAACTATCAAACTTTATTCCATAAATTGGAAAAGTTCATATTGGTTTTTTTAGTGTTTCATTTAAAACTATTGAGTCCAAATTCGAAGGATAAGATTGTCCAGTTCGAAGTCCTGAATTTGCTTTTAAAGACAAATGGAGACAAGATGAAACAATGCCAAATAAAGAAAAGTCTTAGTTGTATTAAAGCATAAGCAATTACATTGAACGGCCCTCTTTGGGTACAAATTCAAGCTCATAAAAGTAGGGAATAAAATAAATAACAAGATTGTGAAATTTGGTCCAATTATGATCAATGAATTTCTATTCTTTCTTTATTCTATCCTCTATTTCTTCTAGGATTGGCTGCATAAGTTGATATGCTCTCACTTCATAAAAGAACTCTTCAGCCTTTATTTCGAATGCTGTTTCTCTCAATCTTTGTTCCAACTTGTCTATATCCAAGTCATCCCAGTACGTAAAATCTTTATTCTTGAAATTTTTGAATTCTTCAATGAAGTTCTCTGCTTCATACTGGGCATGAACTCGAAGGGACGAGAGTTGGTCCAAAGATTGAATGGTGGCTATAGAGCTCCGATGCCAGTGGAGAAGTAATGGAAGTTGATCCAAAAACATGTGAAGCTCTACTTGGGTGAGGGGATTGAGGACATGACCCCGAGTCAGAATATCACAAGCCTATCGAAGGTTCTTGAGAGGGACTTCGTCCTCAAGAACACTGAAAGACAAGTGAGAGAAGGCCACAAACAGGAATTGGGCTTGCTTCCGCTCAGCTGGAGTAGGAAAAGGTGGAGGCTTGTAGGGAGGAAAGACCTTATCCTCAGAGAGGTCAAGCCTCAGTCTCTCTGTCCAGCAAGGAGTTGGCGGAGGAGAAGGTATGGAAGCCTCCACTTCATGAGGGGGAACAAGGGCAGAAGGAACAAGGGCATTAATACAATCGAGCCAGTCAGAAGAGCAAAGCTTTGCCTTCTGAGCTAAGAACGACGGATTGTACCCTTGTGCCTCTTCGAAGCGTCGGGCAGTGTGCACTATCTTTGTAGACATAGAGGATGTGTACCATGCTACAAGTAGATTCTCCTCCAAACTGCGTCGACGGTCAATAGGCACGTAAGGGTAGACCACCGAGCTTCGTGCATAAGAAGGGAACTCTAAAGGGTTAGTAAACTCGACAAAGTGATGGTTGATTTGCTCCTTTAAATCACAGACCTCAGGTTTTGACCAGCTTGTCCAGTCAGAAGCCCTAGAGGAAGAAGAAGCTGCAGCCTTGTCCCATGTAGAGGGTTGTGAAGAAGAACTTCCCATGTCCATATTTGTGACTTTCTGAATCAAAGGATTGAGAGCAGTTTGTTCGTAGTCCAAGGGTGAGTCAGAAGAAGAATTTCCCATGTCCATATTTGTAAGTTTCTGAATCAAAGGATTAAGGGCAATGTGTGCATAGTCCAAAGGTTGATAATTTGCAAAGGCATCCATGACCTGAATATAGAAAGGTGGGTAAAGGTGGCTAATTAATGCATGGAGGTTCTTTCGAGGAAGAACAGCATCATCAGATGACTCTTCGTGTGCTCGATCAATGGAGGAGAAAATTGATTTGGCCATAAGAAATGTATCAGTCTGTTCGAATACTACGGTGGTGGGGATGTTCAAAAGATTGAAGGAGAGTTTAATGCAGATAATGAATAACAGTTGCATTTCTGGAAAAATGCAAAGCGCATGCACGTTCTAAGACGTGGATAAAAAAAAAACCTTGAACTACTAATATCACCAAGTATTGGGTATATTAGTGCGGGGGGTAATGTTGGCTACATATTTTGTATAAGCCAATTACAATTCGACGCGTGGCAGAATAAGGGTAATACAGGAAGACTATTCAAGTCTTCGATCCTGATCGTACACGGGGCAGTTAGTATTGGTTATTATGAGATCTGAGTAGCAGTGGATCAACAAAGAGATGCAAGGTGATGTGGCTTCAACGGTTACTCACATTTAAATTCAAATTTAGGAGGGAAGCCTAACTGCAAGTGATGGCACAGTGGGGCTAATTGTAAGGCAACATGATCAACGATCATGGTGGAGCAGTTCGACGGTTGGAAATACAATTCGATGGTCATCCTCGAGAAGTATAAATAGCAGAGAAGGCCCAGAAAAAAAGCCCCAGACTCATATTCAAAAAATCAGTCTTATTATACTTATTTTCCTTTCCATTTTTATATTTCCAGTCTTTCATTTTCCTGTACTTTAAATTCCTGCACTGCACGTCGTTCATAGGAGTAGTTTCAAGTAGATTGTTGCTGTAAACCTTTACGAGGCTGAGTTTGGATCATTGTAAGTTTTTCATTTTAATGAAATACTTCAATTGTTCTTCATTTAATTGTTATTTTGGTTAATTCTCCTAAATCAAGCCACCAGTAAAAGTCCTCTTCATTGAGGCTGAAAGAACTAAAACACAATCATCTGATAATTGGTTGGCAATTAATTTTTTGTAAGGACTGGTTGATCCTTGCTGGCACGCTCGCAATTACAATAATAACCTTCGAAAGCCAAAAAAGCCAACAATAACGTAGACAATGAGACTGCAAAAATTGACAAATGAGGTCAACATCCACTGAATTATTTGACCAAATTATAACCAAAAAAGAAAATATGATATAACATTAATCATATCTGTGTATGCAAATAAACCACATAAACAAAAAGGAAAGAAGAGAAAACCTAGGAACCATTTGTGAACTAATTCTAGTTTGAAACTTTTATTTGTCAGGAGCCTACCTTTTAGCTTCATTTGGCAATAAATTTACAAATTTAGACCAAAAACTATAGTTGTTAACAAAATATTTTGAAATTTTGCTTTTGATTGCATACCTTCTTCACATAAAATTGTAACACTTAACTACTTGAGAAAAGTCATTTAATGGATCAGAATACGAAAATGAACTTGTGCTTACCGTTGGATAGTTGATGCTTGATAATTTATAAGATGGGTCAGATAGTACACTGTGATCTAAGTAAAATATCTAACGGAAATTTTTTTCACAAACCCAAAATAATAATTTATAATTTTTTTCACAAACCCAAGGAAATTTGAAGTTAAAAATGTTACTTCATTGATATGCAGAAATGAGTGTGCAGCATATGATTCTATATATATTATTGGAAATTCAATTTGGTAATAGGAAGAATTATAAGAGATTCAGTGAAATCTGAACTAGAAATCTTAATTCAAACACGCACGCACACAGTACATTTAGTTTGGAATCTTAATTCAGTCATTAATTTACACAACTGCAAGGACTGGCATCAAAAGCTGTTTATATCACAACTTAAACCAGAAATGAAAATGAGGAAACTGAGATCCTCTATTAATTTCAAACAATAATCAGAGGCTCAATAAGAACTTATGAAAGAAATGTCAAATTAAACATCCCTCTAAGACACCAAAAGAGCCCCGAAAAAAACATTTTAAAAAAATGCATAAGCAATAATGGCTTATTAGTCTTTTAAGAAAAATCCTTTTAGAACAGATCACAGCATAAATGCAGTATGCAGTATGATAAATTAAGGCTCAGAAAGAGAGTTGTGAATACACTTTCTTCTGGATTGTTCTGTCTATTGTATCAACATCAACATAAAATCCAGCTTGATGAATCATGTCCTTTACCTATTAAAATTGAACACAAGAAGACATTCAAATTCCACAACTTTTGGAATGTGCAAATGAGAGAGACGAAGAATGCTTGTTGATATATGGCGGCGACTTTAAAACCCTAGAGACATCGCAGTTGTTTACAAACCAATTTTGCAATTATTTTATGTTCAAAGGAATAAAAACATAACAGAATAAATGCCCAACACAAACATATCAAAAGTGTAATTTGTACATGAGCTTGCTTTGAATTTCTAATTCTAAGAAACAAAATCCTATATCTACGGTGGTTAACCAACCTATAATGCATATGGTTCGGATTTCACTGACACAGGGCAAATATGTTAACCAACCTGAAATTCAATTCATATATGTATGTATGTATAAACATGTGTGTGTGTGTGTGTGTGAGAGAGAGAGAGAGAGAGAGAGAGATGAGTAAAGAGTAAAGAGTAAAGAAAGAAAAACATAAGAGATGTTGAGGTGGCGGAAGAGAAGGCCGACGCTGCTGCTGCTTCGACGCTGCTCCGACGCCGCTCGCCGTCGATCGAGAGAGAGAGAGAGGGGTAAGAAGAGATTAGGGATTTTTGAGTTTGAGATTGGGGATTTTTTGTTTTGGGGGGGGAGCGGGAATGGGAATGGGAATGGGAAAAAAAAAAGGAGAAAGAGAGCGGGAATGGGAAAAAAAAAAGGGCGGCAATAAAAAATAAAAAATATTTTTTTTTTGGGTCACAAATGAAATTTAAATAACAAAATAACGCCGTTTAACTCTTTTTTTTTTGCGACGGGGGTTGCCGTCGTCAAAAAAAATTATTTTTTGTTAAAAAATATATTTTTTTGTAGTTCATGAATTTTTTTAAAAAAAATTCTTTTTTTTTTAGTTACTAAGATTGAAAATTTATTTGTTTCATTTTTATTTTAATGAAAAAAAATTTTATTTGGTAGAAGTAGGGATAATATTTTAATGAAATATATTTTCCACTAAAATAAAAGTTAATTTTTTGTGGTCAATAAAAAATATTTTTCTACGGCCCATTTTTTTTGGTTATTAAAAATCATGAACTAATTTTTTGTGGTAGAGGAGAAGGAGCAGCGTAATGGAGAAGGTAGTGGATAAGAGATGGTGGTGGTGGTGGTGGGAGTGAAGTTGTGGTGTGGAATCAACTTCAGGATCAATTCCGTGACGAAGGTGTGGTGAAAAGAGTTACAGAAGATTCAGAGACAAATTGACTAGGGTTGGGTAATTTGTATGATTTCTTTGTAATCTTTTCGTTCTTCAGTAGTGGATTGATAGTGGCGGTTCGCCCGTGGTTTTTGATTACAATTGAAGGTTCTTCAATTGTGGTTTTTTCCACGTAAAAAATCGTTTGTGTTGATTTATTGTTTATTCTCAAAAACAAACAAACTAAAATCACTCTCGTAAGTGTTTGATGATTTTAGGTTGAGTGTTTTGAGTTTATTGGGTTTTGGAATTAGTTAATCTTGATCTAATCACAAATCACGTAGGATTCTCACATTGTAATCAAGAATGTGAATTATGTTGAATTTTGTGAATTTGACATTTATATGCACATGCATGTATAGAATTGTCATGATTTTGCATAATCAAACATGTAACAAGTTAAATGTGATAAATTGAGTGCTAAGTCATACGTACAAGCATGGTTTTGTTAAGCTCCATGAGTATGAACATTATTTGTACTATTTGAAATGGAATTTGAGTTCAAACATGCATTTTATGAGGAATTGAAAGATGGCCTCTAAAGAGATTAAGGATTTGGCACCAAATTGCACATGCCAGCATGATAATGTTGAATCTCATGAAGATGATCATCAATTGTGTTATTTAAGTTGAAAATGAAGCTTATACTTCACATGCATGTATAATTCATGAAGATGTGGAGTTTGTATGAAGCCAGAATGCATGAGCTTTGACGATGTCAAGAAGAATGTTGAATTATTTGAGAATTAAACCATGATTCAGAACAATTGGCCTCATATTGCTTATATCCTTATGATGTATATTGTGTTTCCACATTTTTGAACCAAGAACATGAGTTTTGGGCCTTTGAATGTTGAGTTTGAACATCAAGAACAATTTTGGAAATTCCAGAATTTGGCGTGTCCGCTCGGGCGGGGAAAGCACGCTCGAGCATGAAATGCTAGTTCCTAGAACTTTTGCAGACATGAATGTCCGCTCGAGCGGGGAGATTCATGCTCGAGCAGGGAGCCATGTAGTTTGACTTCCAGCTCGAGCGTCCAAATTTACGCTCGAGCATAAAAATGAGGCAACCAGTACTTTTGCAGACCTAAAGGGTCTGCTCGAGTGGCCAAAGCCACGCTCGAGCGGGGAGCCCTGTTTCAGAAAGTTTGTAAAGATGTTTTAAGAACGACCATCGACGGTGGTACAGTAGACGGCTAATGTCACGACCCAAACCTGCCCCTATGGGTTTAACACTGTAATCGGCCAGCAATCCGAGATTACCGAAGGCCTGCTTAATAGTCAAACAGAATTACAGAATACAGGTGCTGGCGGAAGCCAATACAGTAATTAAAATATGTCCAATGAGCTGTGACAGTCTGTATGCAATGCACAAGTTAAGAACAGATTGAATTGTTTGTGACCCATATGCGTTATGTAATGTGTAGGGTTAAGCTCAAGAGCAAATCCACCGGCAGAACACTGTGAGTAATATCTTAGTAAAGATATTTTCAAGTATGTTACTTTTCGAATGCTACTTTTGTATAAGCTTCAGATACAGAGACAGACGGGGGAAATCAAAACACCCCTAAGCCATAGCTTGACAGGCTCGGAACCTCGCAGTGAGGCAGAGTGGTTGGATTGACAAAAAGGGAGTCTAACCCACGCTCCTAGCTTCGGTCTGGTGCCTGTACACCTACATATATATATAAACAGTGAGCTAAAGCCCAGTGAATAACATAATGCGTAAAGAGGTTAAGAATGAATGTCCTTACAGTAATGAAAATCGTTCATTAAATCAGTATTTCAATCGTTCAGTCGTAACAGTCATATGTGGTACATCCATTAGCATAGCAGTACAGTAAACAGTAGGTCTTAAAAGACCGAGCAGTCAATGATGGCCATCATAACAGTAAACAGTAGTGGTTCCACATGGAAACCGACAGAGATCTCTGTAACAGTAGCAGTAACAGTAAACAGTAGTTGCTAAGGATGCCACAATACAGTTCGGAATATAGGACATACATTCATTTAGTTGACAGTAACAGTTCAGAAAGCAGTTCAGTTAACAGTCAGAAAATATTCATCTTTGAACATATCTTTACACAGTTGTTACTCACAGAGTTCTGGGCTACAGTTAAGCTAGAGCGCGTCTCCAGTCACCAACCCTACACAATTTACAGGACGAACACACACTAAGCTACACAGTTGGGAAAGATAATAACTTAATTCCTAATTTGCCTCGGTGTGTTCTACATCTATATCCTCATTAAGATGCCTTAAACTAGGCCTAAGAATACCTACGATGAAATGAGGATGCAAAGATGCACTTTTAAACATTTTTCAGAAAACAGAGGTCCCGCTCGAGCGTAGGTTTCCCTGCTCGAGCGGACATGAAGACAAAGGTATCCGCTCGAGCATATACTTTCCTGCTCGAGGGTTCTGCAAAACTGGACAAAAGTGCTGGATAGGTGAAAATCACGCTTGATGGGCGCTCGATAGCCGCTCGAGCGTAATACACAAGGTCCCGCTCGAGCGTCAATTATTCCGCTCGAGAGGACGTCAAAACAGTACGAAGTACTGGGAGCACGAATTTCCCGCTCGAGCGCCACCTTTCCCGCTCGAGCGGGGGTTCAAAATCTGGAATTTCTAGATTTGAACTTCCAAGCTCAAAACCAAGTTCAAATGCACAAATTTCGATCCTATTGGGCCAATTTTCCAGAAAACATTCCAAAACTCATCATTTAACATGATTCCAAAGCTCAATTGTAAAATCAAAGCCCAAGGGTGTTTCAAACACTCAATTTCAAACCAATTTTCATGAACATGATGAACATGCAAACATGCATGAGTTTAAATCAATTCAAAACTTCAATACATGCTCTAATGAGCCGGTTCTTTTCAAAACAAGGTGAAATCATGGACTTAAACATAATTATGAGCATGCATGTAACATTTTGCCATGAAAACAACTTAAAACTCAACAATACAAACATGCATGCAAGATTAAAGCTACCACTCAACATGCTAGAACTAATTCATGACTTAGATCACTAAAGACTCATGAATCATGCAAAAACAAACTTGAATACACAATTAAAAGGACAAATTCCTTATCTAGGTTCTCAAATACAAGTCTAGAAGCTCAATTGATCACAAATTCCTCCAATCTCCTCAATTTTCAAGCAATACAAGATGAAGCAAATTGAAATCACTCTTTTCCTCTCACTCTCTCTCTCTAGTCTGCAATAACAAGGAACTTGACTGATGAAATGTTTTGTTTACATGTATAACAAGGCTCGAGTATGTGTTGGCTAAGTGGCCCACTCAATGGCACCATGGTAAATAAGTCTAACTATGTAATTTAGCTTAATTCAATCTAATTTCATCAGTCCAAAACACTTTTCAATTAAATATGCCATAAATCATATAAATTCTAATGATCATAAAACGTCAATCAATTTCAGATTCGGCCGCCGATAAGGCCTTCAATTTGCAGTTTAAAGCATAAAACATGAACATATAATTTAAACAGTCAACAGATAGAAATGCAATTTAACTAACATACGCAGTCAATCAATTCAGTAATTCAGTCAGTTCAATTACTAATCATATTCAGTCTCAGTTTAGCAGTAATCAGTAGTTTATCGGTAAATAGGGGTGAGGGTTATTACAGAGTAGCACTTTCAAACCACTTTAAAAAACAAACATTAGTTGCTTCAGTCTCAGTTTAGCAGTAATCAGTAATTTATCAGTAAACAGGGGTGAGGGTTATTACAATCTCCCCTCCTTAAAAAGAGTTTAGTCCTCTAAACTCGAGTTACCTTCATTTTGGAAGAAAATAGGATTTAGTGGAAATAGTTCAGGATATCTCTTGGCCATGTCATCTTCCCTTTCCCAAGTGGCATACATGCCACCATGGTTTTGCCAGTCAACTTTCACTAACGGGATTTCTTTGTTCCTCAACTTTTTGATCTGTCTGTTTACAATCTGAACAGGCCGTTCCTCGTAAGTGTAGTCATCACTCAGCACTACACGAGTAGGCTCTATCACATGGAAAGGATCTTGGAGGTAGTCCCTCAACATAGAAATATGGAACACATTATGCATATGCTCCATTTCAGGAGGAAGCGCAACCTGATACGCCACCGGATTGATTTTCTCAATAATCTCATATGGTCCGACGTATCTCAGCGCTAACTTGCCTTTGACTTCAAAACGAGTCTGGCCTTTCATCAATGTCACTTTCACAAACACGTGATCAGCCACTTCATATTCTCTATCTCGTCTTCAGACATCCGCATAATTTTTCTGTCGGCTCTGTGCGGTTTTCAGTCTCTGTTGTATCGGTTTTACTTTCTCAGTCATTTCATATACAATCTCGGGCCCAAGCAAAGGCCCATCTCCAACTTCTGCCCAGCAAATCAGAGATCTACATTTTCTGGCATACAATGCCTCGAAAGACGCCATACCAATACTTGAATGATAACTGTTGTTGTAGGCGAATTCAGCCAATGGCAAATGGCTTTCCCAGTTTCCCTGAAAATCAAGGACACACATTCTCAGTAAATCCTCCAGAGTCTAGATGGTCCTTTCTGACTGGCCATCGGTCTGAGGATGATAGGCACTACTCAGTCTCAATTCAATACCCAGTACAGTCTGTAAGCTTTGCCAAAATCTCAATGTAAACTTCGAGTCCCTATCAGACATAATGGACACAGGCACTCCATGCAGTCTAACAATCTCATCAATAAGCCAATTTGTCCGCATTATAAATTGTTTTGACAGGTAAAAAGTGAGCAGATTTAGTAAGTCTATCAACTATAACCCAAATTGAGTCCACACCTTTACTGGAGCGAGGCAATCCCACAATAAAATCCATGGTAATATGTTCCCATTTCCACTCCAGTATAGGTAAGGGTTGCGGTAAGCCTACGGGTCGTTGGTGTTCCGCTTTGACTTGTTGGCAATGAAGACATTTCAATACAAAATTAGTAATTTCTTTCTTCATTCCCGGCCACCAGAAATTCAATTTCAAATCTTGGTACATTTTTGTGTTCCCTGGGTGGATAGACAGTTTTGAATTGTGGCCCTTTTGTAGAACTCTTCTTTTTAGTTCAGTATCATTCGGTACACACAGTCTTCCCTGAAATTTCAGTACATTATTTTCAAATTTGAAACCCGGTCTCGGTTTAGATTCCTGTTCTTCGATGATCTTCTTCAATAAGTCATCCTGTTGCTGTTTCTCTTTAATCTCTTCAATCAGTGCCGGTTGAGCAGAAATAGCAGCTATTGTTCCACCTTGTTCTCACAAAACAATTTCAATTTCAGATTTTTCAAGGTCACAAAGCAACTCTTTCTGTCCGGTGAGTAAACAAGCTAAGTTCCCAATCGATTTCCGACTCAATGCATCGGTAACGGTGTTGGCTTTTCCCGGATGGTACAAAATCTGTAGGTCATAGTCTTTAATCAACTCTAGCCATCTTCGCTGCCTCATGTTCAGTTCTTTCTATGTGAAGAAATACGTTAAACTCTTGTGGTTGGTATATACTCCACATGTAGCCCCATAAAGGTAGTGATGCCAGATTTTCAATACAAATACTACTGCAGCAAGTTCTAGATCATGGGTCGGGTAGTTCTTTTCATGCAGTCTCAGTTGTCGGGAAGCATAGGCAATAACTCTCCCATTCTGCATTAAAACACACCCCAAACCCTTATGAGAAGCATCACTAAAAATGGTAAAACCATCTGTACCTGAAGGTAGGGTAAGAACAGGTGCAGTCACTAGTCGAGTTTTCAACTCTTGGAAAGCTGATTCTCTTTGGTCAGTCCAGTCAAATGATATCCCCTTCTGAGTTAATTAAGTCAACGGTAAGGCAGTTTTGGGGAAATCTTTGACAAATCTTCTGTAGTACCGGCTAATCCCAAAAAGCTTCGGACTTCTGTCACATTTGTTGGTCTAGGCCAGTTTACTACTGCTTCAACTTTCTATAGATCAACTGAAATTTCATCCTTACTAATAACATGTCCCAAAAACATAACATGATCAAGCCAAAATTCACATTTAGACAGTTTAGCAAAAAGTTTCTGTTCTTTTAGGGTCTGTAGGGCAAGTCTCAGATGATGTTCATGTTCTTCTATACTCTTGGAATAAATCAAAATGTCATCTATGAATACAACAATAAAGTCATCGAGGAATGGTTTAAAGATTCTGTTCATGAGGTCCATAAATGCAGCAGGTGCATTGGTAACTCCAAAAGGCATAACTAAAAATTCGTAATGTCCATACCTCGTTCGAAAAGCAGTTTTGTCAATGTCCTCTGGTTTAACTTTCAACTGATGATATCCGGATCTGAGATCAACCTTAGAAAAGACTTGAGCACCCTGTAACTGATCAAATAAGTCATCAATACGCAGTAATGGGTATTTATTTTTCATAGTTACCTTGTTCAGTTCACGGTAGTCGATATAGAGTCTCAGTGAGCCGTCTTTCTTTTTCACAAATAAGACAGGTGCGCCCCACGGTGAAGTACTAGGCCTGATGAACTTTTTGTCTAATAGTTCTCGCAGTTGCACTTTCAATTCTTTCAGTTCAGTTGGAGCCATTCTGTAAGGAGCTTTAGACACTGGCTGTGTACTCGGAATCATATCAACGGTGAACTCAATCTCCCTGTCAATCAAATCCCCTAGCAGATTATCTGGAAAAACATCTAGGAATTCTCTGATTATAGGAATACAGTTCACATCAGTTTTATCATCAATAGGTACAGTCAATACAGAACACAGATACCCTTTACACCCCTTCTTAATCAATTTAAAGGCTTTCATAGAGGAAATCAGATATGGAGAAGGTACTACTCCAACCCCATTAAACACAAATTCAGGTAAACCCGATGGACGGAAAACTACTTGTTTCGTCACACAGTCTATGGTAGCATGATATTTCGTTAACCAGTCTATCCCCAATATAACATCAAAATGATCTATGTTCAAAGGCAGTAAGTCAATATCAGATGCATATCCCCAACAATAATTTCACATGCAGGGTACATATAAGCACAAGTTACAGATCCCCCGATAGGTGAAGATACAGCTAACAGATAATTCATGGGTTCTAATGGTCTATTCAGTTTTTGCGAAAAAGCATGCGATACATATGAATGTGTAGACCCCGAATCAATCAAAACATATGCATTTTGAGTACAAATAGAGAGAATACCTGACACAACGGTCTCGGTATTCTGCACGTCTCCCGGTACTAGTGCGAACACTCGGCCTTGCCTCATGGGCTCTTTCCCGGTAGCTTTGGGGTTAGGCTTTGGTGTAGCAGTCGATGCTGCTGCGCTAGGTGCAGCTTTACTATTGGCCTGCGGAGCAGAGGGGCAATCTTTAACCATGTGGCCCACCTTGCCACACCTGTAACAAGCTCCAGATATTTTATAACAAACTCCCTTATGGTTCTTACCACATTCAGAACAGGGTGGTATAGACCGGTTCCCTTGACTAGAAGTAGTCGTTGACCCTGTATTCTGTTTCTTGTTCAATGGGTTATTTTTTCCTTTCTTGAACTTAAAACCCTGCCTTTTACCACGCGATTCAGACGCTGGTGCTTTAGTTTGTTTCAGCGCTTCGATGTTCGACTCAGCCATTAATGCCCAGTCAAGAACATTTACATAGTTCGGTAGCTTTAAAACATTTATTCTGTCCAGTATTGCAACATTAAGGCTGCCCTCAAACTTTCTGGCCTTCTTGTAGTCAGTGTCCACCATATGTGGTGCATATCTAGCAAGTTCGGTAAACTTTGTTTCATATTCAGCAACGGACATGGTACCCTGTCTCAGTTGTTCAAACTCAGTCACTTTTCTGTCCCTGACACACTGAGGGAAATACTTTTCGAAGAAGGACTCCTTGAATTGAGCCCAAGTCATAACAGTGTTGGTGTCGTGGACTAACATCCACCACCTTCTGGCCTCTTCTTGTAGTGTAAAGGTGGCCAATAGCACTTTGTGTGCTTCAAAACATGGAAAAACTTTGAACAATTTTTCTGTCTCAAGGACCCAAGCTTCAGCCTTTAAGGGTTCAAGGCCTCCCTAAAAGGATGGCGGTTTCATTTTGCTGAACTTCTGGGTGAGAGCAATTATATCCCCATCATTAACATTCGGTTCCGGCTGTACCGGAGGAGGAGGTGGGGGCTGTTGGTTCTGTTGTTGTTCTAGTCTTGCAGTTAATAATTCCACCATTCTCTCCAACCTCGCCATTCTTGCCTCAGGAGATTCGGTTTCATTAGCAGTGCTTGCATTATCCATTTCACTATATGCAACATTATAATAATAAACATAGGAAGTTGCATACTTTAAACATTTAAACATAAGCAATTATATGTTTCAACACATTAACACATATACATGTCATGTCCATACACACTTTTCATGCTCATGTGATGCCCTAATTACTTTTTTAGGACACCCTATAGCTCATTTGGACACGTGTGTGCGGTATAACTCGTGGTTAAGTATCGCTCTGATACCACTCTGTCACGACCCAAACCCGTCCCTATGGGTTTAGCACCGTAACCGGCCAGTAATCCGAGATTACCAAAGGCCTACTTAACAGTCAGACAATAATACAGAGTACAGGGGCATGGCAGAAGCCAAAACAATAAACAATGTCCAACGAGCTGTGAGTCTGTATGCAAAAAGATTTTTCATACGTATATACATGTACAATACAGAACAATATGTACAACATTTACAGTCGATCAGAACAGGGACCTAATCCCTGTTAGATAGTACAGTATAGTGCTATCAGTCTATACAGTTATTACAAAACAGATACAGAGACAGACGGGGGAAATTAAAACACCCCTAAGCCATAGCTTGACAGGCTCGGAACCTTGCGATGAGGCACAGTAGTTGGCTTGACAAAAAGGGAGTCTAACCCACGCTCCTAGCTCCGGTCTGGTGCCTGTACACCCACATATATATATATATAAACAGTGAGCTAAAGCCCAGTGAATAACATAATGCGTAAAGAGGTTAAGAATGAATGTCCTTACAGTAATGAAAATCATTAATTAAATCAGTATTTCAATCGTTCAGTCGTAACAGTCATATGTGGTACATCCATTAGCATAGTAGTACAGTAAACAGTAGGTCTTAAAAGACCGAGCAGTCAATGATGGCCATCATAACAGTAAACAGTAGTGGTTCCATATGGGAACCGACAGAGATCTCTGTAACAGTAGCAGTAACAGTAAACAGTAGTTGCTAAGGATGCCACAATACAGTTCAGAATATAGGACATACATTCATTCAGTTGACAGTAACAGTTCAGAAAGCAGTTCAGTTAACAGTCAGAAAATATTCATCTTTGAACATATCTTTACACAGTTGTTACTCACAGAGTTCTGGGCTACAGTTAAGCTAGAGCGCGTCTCCAGTCGCCAACCCTACACAGTTTACAGGACGAACACACACTAAGCTACACAGTTGGGAAAGATAATAACTTAATCCCTAATTTGCCTCGGTGTGTTCTACATCTATATCCTCATTAAGATGCCTTAAACTAGGCCTCAGAATGCCTAGGATGAAATGAGGATGCAAAGATGCACTTTAAAACATTTTTCAGAAAACAGAGGTCCCGCTCGAGCGTAGGTTTCCCTGCTCGAGTGGACATGAAGACAAAGGTATCCGCTCGAGCGTATACTTTCCCGCTCGAGCGTTCTACAAAACTGGGCAAAAGTACTGGATAGGCAAAAATCACGCTTGATGGGCACTCGATAGCCGCTCGAGCGTAATACACAAGGTCCCGCTCAAGCGCCACTTTCCCCGCTCGAGCGGGAGTTCAAAATCTGGAATTTCTAGATTTGAACTTCCAAGCTCAAAACCAAGTTCAAATGCACAAATTCCAATCCTCTTGGGCCAATTTTCCAGAAAATATTCCAAAACTCATCATTTAACATGATTCCAAAGCTCAATTGTAAAATCAAAGCCCGAGGGTGTTTCAAACACTCAATTTCAAACCAATTTTCATGAACATGATGAACATGCAAACATGCATGAGTTTAAATCAATTCAAAACTTCAATACATGCTCTAATGAGCCGATTCTTTTCAAAACAAGGTGAAATCATGGACTTAAACATAATTATGAGCATGCATGTAACATTTTTCCATGAAAACAACTTAAAACTCAACAATACAAACATGCATGCACAATTAGAGCTACCACTCAACATGCTAGAACTAATTCATGACTTAGATCACTAAAGACTCATGAATCATGCAAGAACAAACTTGAATACACAATTAAAAGGATAAATTCCTTGCCTAGGTTCTCAAATACAAGTCTAGAAGCTCAATTGATCACAAATTCCTCCAATCTCCTCAATTTTCAAGCAATACAAGATGAAGCAAATTGAAATCACTCTTTTCCTCTCACTCTCTCCCTCTAGTCGGCAATAACAAGGAACTTGGCTGATGAAATGTTTTGTTTACATGTATAACAAGGCTCAAGTATGTGTTGGCTAAGTGGCCCACTCAATGGCACCATGGTAAATAAGTCTAACTATGCAATTTAGCTTAATTCAATCTAATTTCATCATACCAAAACACTTTTCAATTAAATATGCCATAAATCATATAAATTCTAATGATCATAAAACGTCAATCAATTTCAGATTCAGCCGCCAATGGGGCCTTCAATTTGCAGTTTAAAGCATAAAACATGAACAGATAATTTAAACAGTCAACAGATAGAAATGCAATTTAACTAACATACGCAGTCAATCAGTTCAGTAATTCAGTCAGTTCAATTACTAATCATGTTCAGTCTCAGTTTAGCAGTAATCAGTAGTTTATCGGTAAACAAGGGTGAGGGTTGTTAACAATTTTCAACACCTACTCTAGTGACTTTTTCCCCCCTCCTCACCTTATTCCCTTTGATGAAAAAGGTAGACCATCATAAGATCTCCATTTTGAATCCAACAGAGTTGGATTCGGCATCTTTTGAAGTTCGCTCTTGCTGCTCAATCTTCTCTCTTTGAGGTAGGATTTTCTACACTTTCATATGGTTAGTTCGTATTTGTTATGTGTAATATGG
>NW_021026212.1:336812-409181 GCF_004153795.1 Camellia sinensis
ATGTGCATATGATTGTTCTTTCCATTGTATCATTCGAAATAAATATTTTATCAAGTAGAATGAGAAAACAATGCGAAAATATCCAAACAACAAAAATTTTGTCATTTCATTGCATTGTCCTAGATAAAACATTTTTATCGAAAGGGGCAAGAAAGTCATGTGCCTCGCTCCGACAACAAGTTTTCAGATGCCCTCGCAACATTAGGGGCAAGAGTTGACATTCCAGAGGAAGAGGCAACAATTGTTATCAAGAAGAGAACAGAACCTTCAATAATACCCGAAGACAAAGGCCTTCTGGAGGACTGGAGAGGAGAAGTCCTCGAGCAACTCAGAAGCAAAGTTGGAAAACTGACTATGGCCAAGCTTGCCCAATTCATAATTAGTGGCTCCAGAATGTATGCAAGATGGGCCGAAGCCTCAGCCTGAACAACTTATCGAAGTAGATTTGAGTGATGGACAAGATGCACCGAGGCCGGTATTCGTAAGTTCGAGCCTTAGCCCAGAACAGCGGGTACAGTTGTTAAAGTTGATAAGCCGATACTCAGATGTGTTTGCTTGGTCATATAAGGAAATGCCCAGACTAGATCCTGACCTAGTCTCTCTGAAGTTGGGAGGAAATGGTTAACAAATTCCACTCCAAGTTCTTTCAAGTGGCGGAGAAGGTGACCACACTTACATTGTGTAAAGAGAAGCAACAAGAAAGTGAAGACATCCTTGACTACGTCAAAAGGTTTCAGGACAAGGCCGTGGATTGTCATGAAGCAGTTGAGGAGAGTTATCTGGTTCAAATTTGTCTAGAAGGGGCATTGAGCAGGTACAAAATGTTTCTAGTTAACCACAAGCTACCCACCTTCTCGGCATTAATAGAAGCAGCTCGGAACATTAGCATTCCTCAGGCTCAGGAGTCCGGATTTAAGGCCAGTTACAAGACTAGTTTCAAATCGTCTCGTGGACCTATTGTTGCTGCTGCCTCTGCCCCAGATACCCGAAATTCTCAAGGAGGAGGTCATAGAGGCCAGAAGAGGAAGCAATATAATGGTGAAAAGGGGAATGTTTCTTATCCTTGTGGAATCGAGGAAGTGAAAGCTCTAGTTAAGGAATGGGTGGCTGACGGAGAGCTAAAATTGTCTTATGTTGAAGAAATGCCATCAAAAAAGGACCGTGAGAGCCCTGAATTTTGTGTCTACCATCGTACATTGAAACATCCGACAGAGAAGTGTTGGACTCTCAGGAAAATCTTTAGAGATAAAGTCGAGGCAGACGAATTGAGGTTCAAAAAGTGAGGGACTCAAGACATCCGAGAACAACCGTATCCTCAACACCGAGACAAGGGCAAGAATGTTGCTATGATAGCTTATGAAGGCCCAATGATCGAGGCTATCGCTAATCTCGATGACGATGACTGTTATCTGGACGACATCCTCGAGCTAGAGGGTGAGCAAGTTTACTATGGAAGTGCTCCCTTTGATCCAGAAGGAGGAGAAGAATACTATGGAAGAGGAGGACACCATGTTTATGTGGCATCTTATTTTGAGGAGACCGAGGAGATGGTTAACTACGAGCCTCCAAGAGTGGAAAAAGATCCGGATCACTATGCCAAAACCTTGCAAGACTGTGTAAAGTTCAAGCAGTTCTTTGACCAGCTTGGACTTTCCAGGGAGGCAAGAACGGAAATCACCAAGTCTATCATTAATATAGCCGAGGCACACCATGAGGAATGCATGTCGATTGAGGGGTCTATCCCGAGGAAGGCAAAAGAGCAATCTAGTGCCATTACTTTCTCCGAGGTTGATCGGAAGTATCCTTTTTCTCACAATCGCCCGCTTTATGTGACTGTTTTTATTAACGGGGTTGAGTTCAAAAGGGCCTTTCTAGATAGTGGAGCCTCTGTCAACATTGTGACTCACGCTACTCTAGAAAAGGCCGGAATCTCTGAAGAACGCATTGTGAAGCAACCGATAGTCATCACTAGCTTCGGTGGAGAAAGGAGAGTTACTATCGGATGCGTAACAGTTGATTTAGCCGTCGGAGAGATTCGCTCGGCCACCAAGTTCCATATTATCGATTCTGAGGCAAATTATCACATCATTCTAGGGAGGACCTGGATGCATAGATATGAGGCTGTACCATCAAGTTATCATCAATGTGTTAAGGCTAAATGGGGAAAGAAGACGGTGACAATTCAGGCCACAGAAAGGCCTTTCGAGATCCATGAAGCTCATTATTCTGATGCCATCTGCTTCACCGAACTGGCTGTCGAAGAAGTTCCCACCACCTCTAAGCCTCGAGGGGTCAAAATTCCTCGTTGGGAGGATATCAAAGATGACAAGGAGTCGATGGTAGAATCAAGTAAGCGGGCGATGTCTAGACCAGAAAGTCCGCCTATTCCTCGGAAGGTGATGAAAGTCCAAGAAGGAGGCGAGATGGTGTACTATTTATGAAGGTGCGGGGAGTCGGTTTCTTCAGTCACCGACTCCGAGTCAAAAGAAGAGCCTCCTGACAATGATATAGTAATAAAGCCTGAAGTAGCTCCAGAATGCATGCAAGATGGACCGAAGCCTTAGCCCGAACAACTTATTGAAATAAATCTGAGTGATGGACAAGATGCACCGAGGCCGATATTCGTAAGTTCGAGCCTTAGCCCAGAGAAGCAGGAACAGTTGTTAAAGTTGATAAGCCGATACTCAGATGTGTTTGCTTGGTCATATAAGGAAATGCTCGGACTAGATCCTGACCTAGTCTCCCACTATCTCGATGTGTTCCCAAACTCCAAGCCAATTAAGCAAGCTGCTCAAAAATATCATCCAAATCTCGAAGAGAAGATTAAGGAGGAGATTGAAAAACTTCAGCAGGCTGGTTTCATCCGGCCAATACAGTACCCCACGTGGTTAGCAATATCGTGCCAGTAAAGAAGAAGAATGGCCAAATCAGAGTATGTGTAGACTTTCGAGATATGAACAAATCTTGCCCGAAGGATGAATTCCCTCTTCCTCACATCGACACCCTCGTAGATACTACCTCGGGACACCAGATGTTCTCATTCATGGATGGATTCAGTGGATACAATCAGATTAAGATGGCTGAAGAGGACGCAGAAAAGACTGCTTTTAGAACACCTCTCGAAACTTCTTCTATACAGTCATGCCTTTCGGACTCAAGAATGCCGGTGCAACTTACCAAAGGGCTATGACTGCAATCTTTCATGACATGATCCATCATGAGAAGCTCTAGTTAAGGAATGGGTGGCTGACGGAGAGCTAAAATTGCCTTATGTTGAAGAAATGCCATCAAAAAAGGACCGTGAGAGCCCTGAATTTTGTGTCCACCGTCGTACATTGAAACATCCGACAGAGAAGTGTTGGACTCTCAGGAAAATCTTCAGAGATAAAGTCGAGGCAGACGAATTGAGGTTCAAAAAGCGAGGGACTCAAGACATCCGAGAACAACCATATCCTCAACACCGAGACAAGGGCAAGAATGTTGCTATGATAGCTTAGGAAGGCCCAATGATCGAGGCTATCGCTAATCTCGATGACGACGACTGTTATCTGTCTAAGCCTCTCATCATATTCTAGAGAATTCGAAGTTGTTCTTCAAGGATCTTCGAAGATCTTCGAATTTTCCAACTCCTTTCTTGAACCCTCTCCTACATTTTGGCGACTCTGCTGGGGAGGCGGATTGGTTAATGGTCTCAACGAGATCTGGAATCCACACAACTCCAACAAGAATGGCGGGAGAAGATGAAGTTCACCAACAAGGATCCTCTAATGGTGGTGATGACAGAACCATGACTCCAGATCAACCACTTGAAACTTTCATTCTTGAACCCACCCTATCCATGAGAAGCATAGGGAGCTTTTAGGGTTTCCAATGGAGAAAGTGAGGTTGTAGAACTTGTTTGGGATTGTTCTTATGACTTGGGCAATAGCACTTTTCTCTCCCTTCAACTAGTTCGATTGCGGTGAATCCAGAGGGGACAGAGAAGTGTTTTAAGTCTATGTATTTGACTGGTTTGAGTGACTCAATGATCCATCCAAGTACTGGTGAAACAAGGTCTTGTTTTTTGGGAAGGAGGAGGACTCCTGTTGAGAAATTCCTGAACACATGTGGACCAATTTCAAATCCACTATTTTTTATTAGGCTACTTGCATGGGCAAAAAAAGAAACTACATAAAAAAAAAAACAGCAAAAATTTTATCATTTCATTGCATTGTCCTAGATAAAACATTTTTATCGAAAGGGGCAAGAAAGTAAGATTCGGATCCGGGGGGACTCAAAGCTGATAGTGAAGCAAGTTTCAGGACAATTCGTCTTAAAGGAAACTGTCTTGGCCACATATCGAACAGCAGTCCAAAGGCTTCTTGACAAATTTCAGAAGGTCGAAATAGAGCATGTGCCTCGCTCCGACAACAAGTTTTCAGATGCCCTCGCAACATTAGGGGCAAGAGTTGACGTTCCAGAGGAAGAGGCAACAATTGTTATCAAGAAGAGAATAGAACCTTCAATAATACTCAAAGACAAAGACCTTCCGGAGGACTGGAGAGGAGAAGTCCTCGAACAACTCAGAAGCAAAGTTGGAAAACTGACTATGGCCAAGCTTGCCCAATTCACAAGTATTCAAGGTGAACTTTACTTCCGTGGGGGTACCGGATTCCTAGCTCGGTGTGTTGGCCAACAAGAAGCGAGCTTCCGACTACAACAGATCCATGAAAAGTCTTGCGGGGATGGGGATATCAGTCTGTACAGAAGAATCCAAAGACAAGGCTATCATTGGCCCGAGATGGAGAAGGACTCGAATCAATTACAAAAGGAATGCCCCAAGTGTCAGTCATACATCCGGGAGGATGAGAGTTGCTTTGAAATTGATATCCCTGACTGGAGGCAAGTCTACATTGACTATCTCAAAGAGAGAACACTACCTAAGAGCCCGAGGGACATTGCACACCTCAAGAGGAGAGCAAGGCGGTCAGTATAGTTCTCAGTACAGGATGACATATTGGAGAGTTTTGAAGTCTTATCTATTGTCTCTCCAAGGAGGAGTCAGATCTAGTCCTCAGAAGAGCTCACGAGATTGAACATCAAGGAGGGGCTCGGCTGTTCGAGCAACTTATACACCTTGGGTATTACTGGCCGACCATGGAGTCAGATGCATCCCATCACGTGAAGAGGTGCCAGACTTGTCAGAAACACGGAAATTTGATCCATGCTCCAGCTGTAGACCTGCATAGCATCCGAACGCCATGGCCGTTCCATACCTGGGGTTTTGATCTGATAGGGCCCATCTCCACACCTTCTAAGGGGTACAAATGGATTCTCGCAGCCATAGAATTGAGTACAAAGTGGGTCGAAGCAATTCCTCTGAAGAACACTACAGGGCCTACAGTCGCGAACTTCATCAAGGAGAATATCATTTGCCGGTTTGGAGTATCAAACACCATCCTCTCGGATAACGGCACTCCCTTTATAAACAAATATGTGAAGAGCCTCCTAGAGACTTACCAAGTGAAGCATCACAAATCCACACCCTACTATCCAAAAGGGAACGGGCAAGCGGAAGCCACAAACAAGACACTGATAAGGATTCTGAGCAAGATGATGGATGAGTTTGGGGGGACTTGGTCCGAACAGTTGATAGTAGCCCTGTGGGCGTATCGCACTTCGAAGAGAAAGCCAACTCAAGCAGCTCCTTACTCCCTTGTGTATGGGTCCGAGGCAGTGTTGCCTATAGAGTTGGAAACGCCATCTGCTCGAATGGCTCTCGCCTCGGGGATGGTATTGGATCCTCGAACCACCAGATTGGAAGCATTAGAGGAAAAGCATGACAGAGCTGCAAAAGTCATGGAAAGGTATCATGAGTCCATCGCCCGAGCCTATAACCAGACTGTGGTACCAAGGAAGTTTGAAGAAGGTGATCTAGTATGGAAGATTGTAGACCCAATCATGCGAGGACAACCTTTGCCCAAGTTTTCTCCAAAATGGGAAGGGCCCTACAGGGTGGTTCAGGCGAGCTCAAGCGGGTACTACAAGGTTGTAAGGGTTGAAGATGGCTTCCGAACTGGCCTGCTCAATGCAAAGTTTATCAAGCATTACTACCCATAGTTAGACTCATCTATGTTGAAATTCATTTTCATTTTCTTACTCTGTCTAAAAGTTGTATTTCCCTTACGTTATGAAGAAGCTGGTTTTCTCTATGGTGTATGTTTTATCCCATCACTTACAGTGAATCTATTATACTTTTGTCAAGAAAGTTGAAGAACCAATGAGAATATTTCAGCTTTTATAAACATGTGCATATAAACATGTGCGTATGATTGTTCTTTCCATTGTATCATTCGAAATAAATATTTTATCAAGTAGAATGAGAAAACAATGCGAAAATAGCTAAACAGCAAAATTTTATCATTTCATTGCATTGTCCTAGATAAAACAATTTTATCGAAAGGGGCAAGAAAGTAATAAAAAAATCAATCTCTCCTAAAGACACCCTCGAAGAAGCTACCCGTCACATCTATATCTGGAGGACAAACAGTAGAGTGTGCCTCTAAAGTCTCCAAGGCCCGAGCATAACCCAACTCAAGTTCACGAAGAGTTGCCTTTGTCTCATCTATAGAGGTCCGATAAGAGGCAAGCACAGACATAAGTTCCACCCGATGACTGGCGTTCGAAGCTATATCCAGGCGCTTTCGAAGCCATGATAAGTCCACTTGGTGACGCTCCATGTCAGAGATCCCCTGATACGCCGTCTCGACTACTTTCCCATTAAGGTCACACAACCGTTGCCTGTCCAAGCTATATAAGATAGTGGCAAAAGACTCGAGAAGAGCAGTCTGAATGAGTGGACACTGGCAAGCAAATGAAGCAAAGGTCTCCGGGCAACTCGAATGCACAAGCTGTAGAACTGAAGCAAACTCAGGAGCTACCCAATAATGGAGAAATGATACTTTGCCAGAAGCCGAAGGAGGAATTGGGTCCAGAAAGCTGCTAGTCTCAGGAATCTCCCCAATGTCTATCGGGTTAGATGAACCACCCAGAGGGGTAACTCCCAGCAGAGGTCCCGAGCCTGAGAATGCGGAGCGATAAGGGGAAAGACCAAAAGCATCACTATCAATGTGGAAATCACTGAGATTCAAATCCAAAATATTCGAAGGCACTAGCGATGAAGAACCTCTAGCAGTCGTCTCAAAGGCAGGTGTCCCCCCTTGAGAAGGGAAACCATGAGGAGTCACAAAAAGAGTCGGAGCAGAGTCCGAGGCAGGTGAAGGCAGGACCCTGGTAGCAGCTAACACTGGAGCAAAGTCTGAGGTAGGTGAAGGCAAGACCCCGGTAGCAGCTAACACTGAAGAAAAGACAAGGAAGCCTTATTAGAGGTAGGGAACAGGAAAGTCATTTAAGTAAAGATTTCTCACAGATAGAAGTAAATGACAAACTTCAGAAACAGAGATTACCAGAGGGAGAATCAATATGCAAAGCCGGAGCAACTGAAGGACTCCTAGCGTCAACAAAGTCACTTGGCCGTATAGAGGACACCTGATCGATCTCAATGTCTAATGAAGCCTGAACAATAGCGGTCATCCCTGAAGAAGGAAGGAGGGCCGGAGGATGAGAATCACCATAAGTGCCAGAGCGAGTCTCAAAAATTTCTAGCACATCCACCTCCACACCATTCCCAGAGGCGCACCACATCTCTACATTGCTTCTAGAAGCATGACCTGTGGCATCAATTTCTGTGGCATCAATCCCTTCAGCAATCTCAACATCAGCATGGCGAGCCCTAACAACCTCGTCTCCAAGATACCGTTCCTCCTCAGTTACGATAAGACGGTGACGACGCATGCGCGGGATAAGGTCACAAAAATGATCGAATGTGTCACACCCCTAACTTGCCCCTAAAAGTTCAGGCATGACCCATTCAAAAATAGACATAAAAACTGGTACATATATAACATATGGGGCCTTGTCGGAAGCATAAAACATTAAAAGAACACTAAACCAACAAACTCCATTGAGCTATTTCTAACATGCCAGGATCTCATACATCACATGCATTATAATAGGTCGATAGAGTCCAAAATAAATATTTCTTAGCAGTACATATACTCAAACACATATACAGACCCAGCCCTATCATCGGGCATGTAACAAAAACTGTTGAAGTTATAGACATTCAACCTTGGAAGGATAACCAAAAAGTAAGCCAATTATCTCAAAAACTTCACAAAATAAATGGCCACATAAGTGCTTGGGTACACGAAGGTTGACAAAAGAAACCGGGCGTCATGGTTTAGGATTGACCACCTGGTTGGTTGCCTACAGAAATAGACATAACAGAGAGTGGGCCGGGCTCAGTGAATAGTAGGACATAAATGAAACAATGCTCAACTTGAAACATGGCATATATCAATACATATGGAAGTACAAAGATTACAAAGTTAGCCTGATTCTGCATTCATCTTATAATGGCCTTAGGCCCAATCTTGAACATAACAACTTGACATATCACA
Organism: Camellia sinensis; assembly: GCF_004153795.1. Classification (NCBI taxonomy): domain Eukaryota; kingdom Viridiplantae; phylum Streptophyta; class Magnoliopsida; order Ericales; family Theaceae; genus Camellia; species Camellia sinensis. The sequence continues at coordinate 345,314 of NW_021026212.1, forward strand.
TTCTTAATTCATAATGGCTTGAAGCCCTTAAGCATGGTGGCATAATGCCCTTGAATCATGGTGGCAGGATGCCCTTAGACATAGTGGCACAAGGCCCTTAAACATGGTGGCACAAGGCCCTTAAACATGGTGGCATGATGCCCTTAGATAATTTGGCACTAAGCCCGTGAATATGCTTATACGAACTCAAGAGGTGTCTCACACGGATTCTAGAGGTGGCTCACGTTGTAGCACTTAGTTCCGTGTAGCACTTTGTTTCGTATCATAATAACTTATATTGGATGGCCGTAGGCCCAGAGTCTTATAGCATGAAGGTATTTTATCTTTCCCATTTCTTTCTTACATACTTGGAACATACTTGAACATTAACATACATACTTGAAACATTAACATAGTTGCGTGAACGAAATGTTAATGAAAATCATTAGCCATATGTAAAGCAGATAATGATACTACTACTCACAGTGTTGCGATGGTGTGCTTGTTCCTCCCAGAGTGTGCCCTGCACACATTCAACCTTTACAATTTAGTTTCCTTTTCATATCAAATCACTTTCTGTTTCGTTTTACTTCGAAGGAATTTATACATATTAAAAGGCATCAAAGACATATTCCGACAACATTAGAGGGTTCTACACGCAAAACGGAGCGACCCACGTTTTACAGCATGGGTCGCACGTGCGGCTGTAAGCCCCGCACGTGCGGCAAGCTCTCCCGCACGTGCGGCAAAATGCCCCGCACGTGCCTTTTAGACAGTGGCCAAGCCCCAGTTTTTCACCATTTCCCACACGTGCGGCAGCACCTCCCACACGTGCGGCCATGACCCCCGCACGTGCGGCGATGACCCCCGCACGTGCGGCGATTCTGCTCAAAATTGTCCGAAATTCTTACAAAATCCCAATCTTTTGGTACATCCTCACAAGGCTCATTTTAACATTTTTAGTTGACAATACATGGCCTAAAATTCATGTTACAAAGGCTTCAAATACATACATTAAACTAGATAAACACTAATTCTTGAATCCTTAACTATAATCAAATTTCCTTTTGTTTCATCAACATCACATATACCATCACATATATATATATATATAAGGTAAGTTCTTCATGATCTTTCATGAGAAAGTAAGAAATCAAAGCTAATTTCTCCACATACATACATAAGCAACTTAGTTCAAACTCATCCAATGGATAAAACATGATCCAATTACATCTTGGGTTCAATTATCATGGTTGTATCACCCTCAAATTCAAGAGAGGAATTATAAAAGTTAGACAAACTTACCTTGAGTTGAGATCTCCCAAAGTCTCTCTAGGTTATTCAATCTCTAGCCTTTATTGAAACTCCCTTCTCATTTCTCTCTATTCTTACTCTCTCTATCCTTTCCATGAAATGTGTTGAACTAAGTCCAAGGCTCCAAGAACACATATATATATAAGAGCTAATAAGACAAAAGTTAATCGTTTAAACATCCGAAATTGAAATTTCCCAAAAATGCTTAATATTACCTAAAAATTATGTTGATTACATGTCTAAAATCAATTTCAGATAATTAAGCCTTGAAGGCCTCCAATTTCGATTCAAACCTTCTAATGTAACAGATACTTTTCTTCCTGAACAGATAGACATCCTTAAACCTATGCTTTAAACATGGAGTTAACTTTCTTATCCCTAATTTCTCATGGAATTACACAGTAAGCATCCAAAATCACAAAATAGGATCCGAAAATATAACAAAGAACATGTATGAGGGTCGGGTTATTACAGGAGGACTCAGCCTCATCATCATCATCATCATCATCATCATCTATAACCGCTATACGAGGGGTGCACATCTTTACAAGTCTTGCAGACAAAGGGAGGGTGTCGTCCAAGTCTGAATCCGGCCTAGTGGAGGAAGCATGGCCAGTAGCCACGGTACGGAGAACACCAGCAGCCGTAGGGTCCTACACAACAAGGGAAAATAAAAAGTGTTCATTTAAGAAGGTCTAGTCGCAAGAAGGAAAGTAACTTCAAATCAAAAATTTCGGGTACCTCATGAAACCTTTTGGAAAGGCGAAGAGTTAAAGGACTAGCATCAGATGCCCTTTTGTGAGCCATCTTCTTAAGGCGGGTCGTCCGAGGACCAGAGGCCTTATTCAAAAGGACTGGCTCTGGAGAAGTAATTGCCAAGCTAGAAGTAGACGCCCGAGCCGAAGGGTCAGTTGGAGCAGATGAAGTGAAGAAACCCTCGTACATGTGATCAGATTTCCGGCTCTCGGGCAACCGAAGAGAAAAGTCCTTCTTATAAATCGGTGGTGGCAAACATACGGTCGGTCTGCTCTGGACAAATGCAATAAATGCATCGATATTTTTCTGCCAATATCGCCTGAAAGAGGGGGTGAAACCCCTTACTCGACTCAAGCCTGGCATCGTCAAAGAGCCGGATATAGAAAGCACGGTGTGTACAAGTCCGCGACTGAAGCGCCCGTAGCTCTCTGAAAATAATAACAAAGGAGGTGCTGACCCCGGGGCACATTGGTCAAACCCGAACTGACATGCTCCACGGTCAGGTTTATAAACGGCACTATCAACGCCTTCCTCATGCCATACCGGTAATGAACTCGGACGGATCATGATCAGCATATCAACAAAGGGTACAAGGATGTTCTTCGGCAAAGGAAAGGACACCGAGCGGGAGAAACCATGATAGATAAGCGGTGTGGCCACACCCACCGGTGGGCATATATATGGCCATGCCACAAAGTGCCGGTGATCATCCACCAGAGTATTCAAGGATAAGGTGGAAATGGTACGTGACCAACGTGTAATCAACGGCTGGCAAGACTTCGCTTTCTCAAATGTCCGAGACCCATCAGTACCGAACACGGGGAGGCCATCTTTATCCACTATCTCCCGAAGAACCTCTGCCTCGAATACAGTCGGAGTAGGGGCAAATTTTGGGAACCTCTCGAAGAAGAAACAAGCAGGAACTGGCTGTGAATGAAGGAGACAGGCTCATATCGACCCACAGAACGAACCATATCTCGATGTAGTAAATAGTAAAGATTTCCAAGAAATAGTGGAGCCAAAGGGACCCGATCTCCTCTAAAGAGCCTGACTGCCAAGGGGAAGACTAAAGGATTGAGGGAATCCGGGGGTGTGCTCGGAAGAATGAAGAATGAAAGGAAGCAAGCCAAAAATCTCAAGAAATAGAGCCTGGAACCATACATCGGACCAGCCTCATACTCCCGAGAGTCAGGGTCAGCATCTCTGGCCAAGGGCTGAAGATCTTTGAAGAAGTGGCGGATCCATGCAATATAGGAGGCACGGTCCGTCCTTACTCGACTAGTCCTCCTCGTTGAACCATCAAAAACAGAACTCCACTGACCACAAGTTTGAAGATTTAGCTTCAGAGATTAGATCAAAGAATCATCTTCGGGGGGTGTCTACTCAGGGTCGAAGGCATCAGGGCCGGTCACTTCCAGACGCAGCAACATGAACACATCCTCAAGGGTGGGCCCCATCTCGTGCTGGCCAAGTATAAAGGTGTGTGTCTCGGTGCTCCACCGAAGAGCCATGGCTTCCAGGCTAGCATTGTTGCGACGGATGGATAGGGATCGAGATATTTTCACTGGGATCAATAGTCGGGCCTCTTGAAGCCACTGACAGAGGCTCTTGTCCGAGAGGACATCATCGACCCACTCTTGCCAACCAAAAGAAGGGTTTGAGAAGGCCTTGAACTGAGGATAACAGTATAGAAAGTCCCCCCGCTTAATCCGAAAGCGTAGCACCGAGGAAGGAGAAATGAAGGCCTCATGTCCAGAGTCAGTGTCCTCAGTGAGACATAATGGAGCCCCCTTCGGAGATAGAAGAGAAGTGGTGGAGGTAGCCGCCTGCCAGAAGGGGTCCTTCCGACCAAAATAAGGAGATTTCCTCCACTCAGATGCCGGAGGTACATCCCTCTCTTTCATGAGAGCCGGTTTTGATGACCCCAAGACTACGGGTTTCTTTCGAGAAGACATAGGGCTGAAATAACAGGTATAAATAGCAAGGAGTTGACCGTATTAAAATTCAGAATATTGGAATTAAAGCAACACATTCGAATGAAATTTCGGCATCAACTATTTGTTTCTCAAAGAGTCCATGAATTCAACAAATTCTACGAGGAATTTTTTACACCAAGAGTTCAGGCACGATGTCTACTATGCTAAGGGTCGCAACAATCAGTCATTTTTATAATAAGATTTACATGATGGGTTTATCAACAAATTCAACCTCGGACGTCATCAACGATTCATTTCTCGGATTTCAAGTTTCTATCATCAATAAGAAATGCAATGTCATAAGCCGTTTTGTGATGAAGTTCAAGCGAGTCATTTTCTCAAAATCTATGTTCCATATTAAAGGTCCAATTTATACGGGGCTCAAAATTTGGACAGAGTGAAGTTCAATAGCAAATTTCAGGCCCGAGATCCAAAGTATATTACATTGCTCATCAGTAGCAAGATTTAATGGATTGTCGTGCAAGCTACAAGAATGTTCCTCCCAAGTCAATATTATTTGCTCAATTCAAGTGGCAAATATTCTATTACGAGGGAAAAATTCAGCAGCAATGGTTCAAGTTATGCAATAGCCCAGAATTTCTTTGGCAAATTTTAAGTCAGAAAAATCGTTTAAATAAATCCCACAGATTATTTCAAAAACTGCAAAGCCCAAACAAATTCAAGATTCACATTGGGATTTCAAATCACCGATATTATTTTTATTTAATGTATCAGAACATGGAAGTTCAAGCATGGATTCATTTTATTTAATATAGCAGTGCATGGATTTATATATCTATTTCTCGAGCTCAAAGATCCATCAATAAGAAGGAAAGTGGATTTATTCATTTATTTATTACAAGAGCTGCCACCACACAAATATATATATATATAAAAAACAATTGAAAGAGTTACTCACAGATTCCCACCAATGGAAGAAGAGCACGGCTGGAAGTAGTGACAAGACCACAAATGTGAGCCAGATACACCTGAGGTCGACGCCGAGCTGAGCAGTGCTAGGCAGGCCCACACACACGTCGCGTTGAAAGGGCAACGTGCGTAGTCGGCATTGGACAGTTGAGGACGAAGGCAGTGTTGAAGATGTAGCTGAGTCGGCGTCGATCAAGATCAACAAGATTGAGCTAGGCCGAGCAAGACGACACACGTTGCGTTGAGAGGGCGAATGTGTGTGGTCTGTGTTGGAACCGTTAAAGTCAACAGTGATCGGAGGTGGAGCAAAGAGAGGCTGACAGCAGCACTCGGAGGGTTGAGACAACAATCGATACGCAAACAGAGGTGGATTTCAGCGATTGTAGGAGCGAAACCAAGGTTCGGCGTGCCTGAACGTCTAAGCTCACTAGGCTGAAGTGAAGCACCGATGGCGAGCAACAGCCTGGATTACACGTTTGCGGCAGTCGTGACGCTGAAACAAAACAATGGCTGTGTCACGGCGTTGGGGCAGATTGGCGGTGTCGCTTGAAGCCACGAGGAAGTTCAGTGCAAACGGCAGCAGCTCTGCTTTGTTTACAAAGAAGAAAAACTGTGTTGGTCTCATTCAAGAGGAGTCTAAAAAAAAATAATAATGAAATAAAAATATATAATATATATACATCATGAGCCATATATATATATATTCGAAATGCCTACTAAAAGCGAAGATGAGGAAGAATGCTGGACAGTAGAGGAGCAGTGATGTTGCAGAAAGGCTGACTGTGAGTTGGCGATGAAGCTGGGCAGTCGAAGCCGGCAATAGCAGCGGCGTCGGTGCTGGCTTGGGCTGTGATGTTCGCGACAGTCGGAGCTGAGCTATGTGGATGGCATTGCAATGGCAGTCGGCATTTGTAGTAAGTCGTAGTCGGCGTTTGCAGTAGGTAGAGCTGCGACAGGATGTTAGCAACGCGAGGAGGCAGCGACCGTGACGAGCTAGTGCCGGTGCTGGCCTACTGTGACAGTGCCTGGATCTTCGGCAGCGGGGCTAGAAGTTGCGATGGAGGTCCGTGCAAATGGCAGCAGTGCTGGGTTGCTGAGGAAGAAAGATGGCCTCTCGATCTAGAAAGAGAGTGGGTGAGAGACGAAGTTGAAATGGGTGTGGCAGCTGTGCGAAAAGTTGGTGAGCCAAATAGGGTTTTGCCATTTCCTTAAATAGAAAAAAAAGGAGGTGTGATGCTGTGTGATGCTAGAATATTCCCTCAAGGTTGTGTATATCCATACAACATATAACGGCTGCTGACTCATTGTTTTGCCAAACAAGAAAAGTGTGTGGTATTATCCTCTCTTTCTTTTTGTTTAAGAATAAAAAAATATGCTTTATTATTCTTTGGTTAAATTAAAATATATGCATGAATATGTGTATTTTTCTCGGATTAAAAAAAAAAAGTACAAAAAAATAATTTTTTTGCTTGTTAATTTTTTTTGTAAATTGAAGTGCGTCATCAACTTTATCCATAGGTTCTGTCGTGACAACATTTTTTTTTTGGGGGGGGGGAATGTGATGCAAAGCAGGGCCGAAAAATGACAATATGCGTGCCCGAAAAATTTTAAAAAAAAAAAAATTTCCTCATACACGCAAGGGGCAAATGTAAGAGGAGCTAATTTCAGTCCGCTAAATTAATTAGGCCCAATAGTCCAAGGTTGGTGGGCCCGAATTTATCGCAAGTCCAAGATTGGTGGGCCTGGATTTATTGCCATCAAACGGGCTGAATCACTCTAAGCCTCGAAAGGGTTCGGATTCACGAACTTAGAGACTTACTCAAGTTCGGACTCGAAAGGGTTCGGATCCACGAACCTAGAGATCCGAAGCACCTGGCTTCGAACGAATTCAAATGCAATCTAGAAGTCGCTCCGTTAATGGGTCCCAGAACACTTGCGGGCTCGGAGCTTTCCAGGATCTACGCACCAGAACCATGGGCGTAATGGAGTTCGAACAAAGGACCCGATCCCGAGGACGGTGAGTGGAGACAAATTCACTCTTCGGTTAAACTAGCCTATACCCGGGTCGAGGTGGCACGACCCCGGGGGGTCCATGAGACTCGGCAATATTTTGCGGCAGGACGTCCTCTAGGACTACCCCTGACCCTTTGGGATGATTGGAGATCATTGGTTAGGTGTGGCTAAGAAGAAGGGTTCGCCGAGAGGTTGATCTCCTCTTCGGGGTTTTCCTCATCCTCGGAGAGGTCACCTCCTCGGACAAGGTGGTTAGAGAGAATATTCCCCATGTGCCTTGCACATGGGCTCCATCCTACATTATGAGGTGCCTATAAATAGCACCCACCCATAGCTTTATAAGAGATGGATTTTGGAGAAATAACTCTTGGGAAAGAACTAATTTCCCTTCTCTATTATCAACTTTGAGAGTAAAAGTGGAAGATCCATGGAAGAGCCTTGCCATTATTCTCTCTCTAGCTACTTTGCCTTCTTCTTCACCTAATAATTTTATATTGGGTGATGGAATATTAATTCTATATTGGGTGATAATCCCTTGCTGGGATTTATTCTTTGGCCTTTTTCATGCATGGATGGAGAGGACTTAGTCATCAAAACAATGGCTTTTTTTTAAACATAAAATGGGCCAATTCCATGGTTACACACTATGCACCACAATATGCCTAATTATTATGATAAAATGATTCTACAATTTTTAATAAAAGTATGGGTCATAAAAAATAAAAAATTATTTTAAACTTTGTTAATCAATACTCTTAGAACTCTCATTTACTAAACTTATAAATCAAATTGGTGTTAGTTATAATTTGAAGTGATGATGATGCCAGCCTTGATTATGAGGTCAGGCAATGTTCAGTTCCAACACACACACAAAAATGAAGTATTGTTTATGCTTCAAAATGATTTTACTTATGATAAAAAGTGGTTTTGATTATGAATACTCATGATCGATGACTCAATATTTATTTTTTTAGATGTAATAGCAACGTAGTAAGTCAAATCTAAGTTCTCATTTCGAAAAAAAAAATTAGATAGTGCTGGAGTACCTTGTGACGTTATCTACATGGTATTCGCAGCCAACAAGAAACCATTAACAAACACTAAGTAAGTCATCATTTGTCTCTTAACTACCTGAGTCAGCATGTCCTCGTAAAATTTTTCACTTCACATAAACGACGTCACATAATAGTTCGAAACTACTAAATAAATATTTCCCAACATAGCCAGGTAGGTGCCTTATTTGGTGAAACTTAAACAATGTTAGGAGTACAATGATGAACACCTGCTGTACCAAAATTCCATTGAGCAGATACCCCAAATCACTCAAAGTTCAAGCTTCCTTTTCATTCCTCCTAAGAATTGAAGAAACAGTAAACAATCAACAGCTGCATATTCTATCAACACTTTGTTGGAATTATAGAAAACCAAAATCCACTGCCTAAACAAAGCAAACAAACAAAGCCGGCTTTTAAAATTTGCATTAATTCACTCCATCTGCCTCACAAGATGTAAACATGCCACTTGATGGCATAATTTCTTGATATTTTGTTTGTATCATTTTTTTCTCCCTCCAAGTTAGGACAATGTCCCACCGGGCTTTCCTCCAAGTTAGGACGATATCCCATCGGGCATGCCAAAAATTGTTAGTAAAATTTTTGGCATGCTTGATGGGACATCGTCCTAACTTAGGCTTAGATCGACAAAGCCTTCACCAAAATCTCACCAAACAACAAAATAATCAAGCAATTGTGTTGAGGTTCTATGCCTTGAAAGTTCAAAGACTTCCTCGGAGTAAAAATAATGACAAAACAAACAAGTAAAAAGAGAGAAAGAAGAAGAAGATGATGATGTAAATAATTGAATGAACGATCAAATATAAGTAAAGCATATTTAGACTACTCCTATCTAAGTTTAAACTACTCCTATGTAGATTAGATCTACTCCGAAGATAGAAAATAAATGAAAACCAAGTCATGTATTGATTTGTTGGTCCCCTTTATAATAGAGCCATCAATGGCAATTTATATATAAAAAAAAAATATAGGAAAAAACTTCTATTAACTATCATCTAACCACTCATATATTTTTCACCTTCTTGCATTGCCACTTGTCCTCCATCCCTTGAATCTTCAAAACTTGACTTAACTTCTCTTAACTTTCTAGATTTTCCTGCATAATTATAATAATAATAACAATAATAATAGTAAGTAATAGAAAGTTTAAACCTAGTTATAATTGACAGAAATTTTATTTATGGTGCAAATAATATCATAGGATTATTCTTGCAATTTAAATTTGGAAGGTTTGATTTCTCGGATCGGACTGATAATCGGATTGGATCGTGTTGATCCGAATCCAGTCCATTAATAATTGGATTTGTATGAAATCAGATTCGATATTCATTAATGAATTGGGATTTTTGGATCAGATTCAGATTATATATCCAATCCATTGACAGACCTAGGTTGGAGGCATGGGCATATCATACACATATGCCGTTGAGCCAAGTCGCACTTTTAGTTGAATAATTCAAATATAACACAAATGATGAAGATTTTTCTCCTTTCCATGATCAATCCATCCCTTTTTTTTGATCAGCAAAAAGATCAACTTTATTGATGAGATTCAACAAAACAGATGAACACATCAGCAAAGAAGGGAAAAAAACACACCAGAGGATGGTGAGATACCACCCAAGAAGAAAAACAAACAAGCCAAAAGAACTACACCCAACCAGAAAAACAAAACAACCAAACACCATAGGCTGTTTGGTAGCAGCACCACCAATGAAGCGTGTTTGTAATTTACTTTTAAAATTAGGATGACTAAATTAACAAAGATGTTAATTACAAAGATTACGAGTGCAATTTGATTTCTATTTAATACAAAACTTCTTATAAGTTCAAAAAAAAAAAAAAAAAGGGATAAACTATTAATAAATCCTAATAGTTTGACTTAATTCTCATAAAATCTTATTGAAAATAAGTATTTGTAAAATATTGCTAAAAATAATTTTTTGTGACGATTTTTTGTATATGTCGCTAAAAATTGATAATTAGTGAATTGTTATCACAATTTTTATAAATTATCGTTAAAACTTACAATTAATGACGCTTTTCTATGACGAATTTTTGATACTATTGTTAAACATTGAAAATTAGTGACTTTTTGTGACCATTTTTTTAAACCGTCTTTAAAATTTATAATTAATGACATTTTTATAATAAAATTTTTAAATTGTCGCTGAAAATTAACAATTAGTGATATTTTTAAATAGTATTTGATGAAACAATTAATTATTATAGAACCTATTAGACAATAAATTCATTTATTAAAATCTACATGTAAATCCCAAAAAAACAGAAATAAGCTCACAACTTACCAAAATATTTGAATAGAAATTAATCAACAAGTGGAAGAAGATAAGATATGAGAAGAGATGGAAGTAAGAATAGAATCATTATCTAACCTGCAAAGTTACAGTACTCATTCAAATAATGTGAAAAATTCACTGTTCACGAGAGATGGCCAAACTGACAACCCCACAACACCAAAATATATAAAACAACCAAAAGTAAATACAAAAATGTTTCATGCCCCCTTTTCCTCTCACTCCCTTTGACCCCCTCTCTCTCTCATTGGTTACATTTTCTTTTTCTTTTTTCTTTTTTTCTTGCTCCTCCAATCACCACCCGCCACGTGTCTGTGGGGGGTTGTTGGGGTGGTGATTAAATGGGGTCTCTATCATGACTCAAGTAAATACATATGGGAAGCCTAGCTAATGGTAGAGGGCTACAATTTTTGTGGCTCAAATGGCTCAAAACTGCCAAAACGACGTCGTTTTGGCATGTTTTGTGCTCAAAACGACGTCGTTTTGACAGTTTTGAGCCATTTGAGCCACAAAAATTGTAGCCCTCTACCATTAGCTAGGCTTCCCATATGTATTTACTTGAGTCATGATAGAGACCCCATTTAATCACCACCCCAACAACCCCCCACAGACACGTGGCGGGTGGTGATTGGAGGAGCAAGAAAAAAAGAAAAAAGAAAAAGAAAATGTAACCAATGAGAGAGAGAGGGGGTCAAAGGGAGTGAGAGGAAAAGGGGGCATGAAACATTTTTGTATTTACTTTTGGTTGTTTTATATATTTTGGTGTTGTGGGGTTGTCAGTTTGGCCATCTCTCGTGAACAGTGAATTTTTCACATTATTTGAATGAGTACTGTAACTTTGCAGGTTAGATAATGATTCTATTCTTACTTCCATCTCTTCTCATATCTTATCTTCTTCCACTTGTTGATTAATTTCTATTCAAATATTTTGGTAAGTTGTGAGCTTATTTCTGTTTTTTTGGGATTTACATGTAGATTTTAAAAAATGAATTTATTATCTAATAGGTTTCATGATAATTAATGGTTTCATCAAAAACTATTAAAAAATATTACTAATTGTTAATTTTCAACGACAATTTAAAATTTTTTTTATAAAAAATGTCATTAATTATAAATTTTAAAGACGGTTTAAAAAAATCGTCACAAAAAGTCACTAATTTTCAACGTTTAACAATAGTATCAAAAATTCGTCATAGAAAAGCGTCATTAATTGTAAGTTTTAACGATAATTTATAAAAATTGTGATAACAATTCACTAATTATCAATTTTTAGCGACATATACAAAAAATCGTCACAAAAAATTATTTTTAGCAATATTTTACAAATACTTATTTTCAATAAGATTTTATGAGAATTAAGTCAAACTATTAGGATTTATTAATAGTTTATCCCTTTTTTTTTTTTTTTTTGAACTTATAAGAAGTTTTGTATTAAATAGAAATCAAATTGCACTCGTAATCTTTGTAATTAACATCTTTGTTAATTTAGTCATCCTAATTTTAAGGGTAAATTACAAACACGCTTCCTAAGGTTTATTTAATTACAATTTACCCTTGTAGTTCTAAAAATTACATTATGCCCCCTAAAATTTCTAATTTCATAACAAATAGATCCTTTTGTTAATAAATCATCAAATTAATTAACAATTTTTAGTAATGTTACAATTTTATTTCAATTAATAATTCAGATAATTTTATTATTGTATAGGTGAACAGTTAGAAATTTTACTTTTTCAATTAACTATGTTAAATAAAAAAATTCTGACAGGGAGGTATATGTAATTTTTCAAACCACAGGGGGCAATTCGTATTTTAAGTAAATCTCAAGGAGTGTATTTGTAATTTATCCTAATTTTAATTGCATAAATTTTACCTTTGAACTTTTCATAGCTTTAGACCTGGTTTGGGATGTTAGAAAAAATTCAAAAAGTCAAAAAATTACAAAAAAAAAAGTAAAAAATCATCACTATTCACAAATTAAAAATATAAAAAAATTAATATACATAATATTTTAATACAAACCAACTTTACACTGTGAAAGGTACTGAATTGATGGGAAAGTACCGTGAAATGAACAAAAAAAAATTACATATATATATTCACTAAGTTGGACGGTAATGTTGGGCCTGTGGGGAGCCACCACGAGTCCCGTTTTGATATTCCGAACCGTTCAATGTATAGAACTCGTTCAGTACTATATACTTGTAAAAAATCACGTTGATCAGATATCACTAACTATATGATCAAATCAGTTTTGTATAAAAAATTGATGGTGTTATAGTTAACAATTGACAAAAAAACTAATCCAATCAGATAGTTATAGATATCCGATCAACGTGATTTTTTACCAACATATAATACTCGACAAGTTGTACACATTGACGGTTTTAATTAGCAAAACAGGACCCGTGATGGCCCCCACTGGCCAAAGAGCACCGTCCAAATGGTTGCTCGAAAAGGAGGCAACCATTTCCTATTACACCACTCTACAAACCTTGCTGCCACCGTACAACCTACACTATCAAAACATTTCCTACACACTAATTTATACAATTTTTTAATACACATTTTTTTCATAAAAAGTCAAAAAGTTAACCTAACCCATATTTCATAGAAAGTCAAAAAATGCATTTATTTAGATCACCTCAAACAACCCCTTAGTCCAATTGATAATACCTTTTTAAAAAGAGATTTTTTGCTTAAACTCCCTAAGAATGATTTTTTTGTTAGTATAAGGACAAGCAAAATGCAGGGGTGTAGCCAAGAATTCCCCTCAGTGGGTCATTCAGAGGAAGAGAGAGAGAGAGAGCAAATGAAAGAATGCATCAATGGCAATACAACAATATGGTAGTTAGATAATGAAGCGTTGATGAAGCAAATGAATGAACGAATACTGAGCTAAAATTGACACCACTAAACAATGAATAACTCCAGATATATGTGATATATGTGATATTTATCTAGATTCACTAGAGTCAATTTGTTAAACTCCAAAACTATTAAACAAAATTTCTTATATATTTAAACAAAATTTGAAAGTTCAGTCAATGGACACAACTGAATTACACATAGCCCCACTCTTGGCAAAATGTATGTGTTTGTTGGGGGTAATTTCATTTTCACACATTTTTTACTTTCTATATACACACTTAATAAATTAATTCTTCTTTTATAATTTTATCACTAAACAAAATTATCAATATGAATATCAATATACACAACAAACTTTAAAATTAAATTTTCGTAATACACATCTTATGAACATGAAAATTCTCAATGCACATTTTCTTTCAAACAATACACACATAAGACCGACTTTTCCATTTTTGTTTCTTTCTCGCTCCCTACCTTGCTCCTTGTTCACTTTACCATTCCTCCATTGTTTCTAATAAATTTGACTAATATTATTTCGTTGTTTACTTCCTAACTGTGTGACTTTGTATTCCATTGCTTTGTAACATTTTTCCATTACACCCAAACGTCATTATTGATTTCTATGATTGAGGATTTACAAAACAATGAAAGTTCAAGTGTGGAGAAGAATATGATTGTTCATACCGAATTAAGCAACAAAAATGTGAGTGTTTTATGTTCAGAAGTAGTTTGTTTGTTTTATTTTTTTATTTTTTTAAAATTTTTCTTTTTCATGATCGCAATTATCATTCGGAAAACTAGTTCCGAAAATGCTACACTTATACGGAAATTAACTACCAAAAATATTTTATATTTTGAAAACCAACTATCCAAATTAGTTGTATACCGAAAATTTGTATTTGATTTGAAAGTACAAAACCAAAAATTGTTGTTTGATTCAGTTGTTCAGTGCTGAATTTATTTAATTTATTCTGATAACTATTACCGAATGGTTTTCCATCTCTTCACCAGCCAATACGGAATGAATAACGATAATAGTAACACAATAATATAATTTCTGCATAATATTATTAAAAAAAATATCAAAAAAATGCTTTTGGTTTGATTTTTAGAATTTTTTTTTTTGAAAAAATATAAATTAGTTTGACAAAAATAAATCTCAAAAATTATTTTTAATTTTTTTAAAATTATTTCTACCCCTAAAAGGATAAAACTATATAAAAATGATGAATTTATTTATTTTTTAACCATATTACTTTTAAATTTTGTATGGTGTGTATACAGAATGTGTTGGGAATTTTTTGTATTAATGTGTGCAAATATTAGGGGCTGTTTGGTAATCATTTCGTTTTCAGTTTTCAGTTTATATTTGCAAAAATTTAAAAAATTGCCATAAAAACTTGTTTGATAATATTTTTGGTTTATAAATGGTTGTCTCAGTTTATAAATTTGAGGAAAAAAACGTAAACTCATTAAAACAGTAATTTAAAATTTTGATTAACAATTTTTTTTTTCAATTAATTTTTTTTTTCAATTATAATGTGTATGATCCCATTGTCATAAATAATAAAAAATAAATATAAATATTTTAGGTCTGAACAAACATATTTTTTAGTTTATATATTTTTAAATTTTTTTAAACATTTTGTTCAAGCCAAACGCGTTTATAGTTTATGTTTTTCTAAAAATAAATAAAAACTAGTTTATAAAATTTTTATAAACATAAACAAAAAATGTAAACGTTACCTAACGTAACCTAGGTGTTAGGGTTATATTTGGAACACTTGGTGTGTGAAATGAGTAAAATAAAAAGCAAATAAATTTGCAAGTGTGTACACTGACTAATGATATGCACAGAGAGTAAATGATGTATGGAAATAGAATTACCTGTTAGTTTGCGAACAATAATTTATTTTTGGACATTACTAACCCTAGTGTTATTTTATTACTTTACCGCCACTGTGACCTCCGACAGCCACTAGCGGCTGGTGATAGCGGTGACAACTTTTTGGCACATTGAAATTTCTCTGATTCAGAGAAAATTCATTGTGTAAAGTTAGTGAAATTTCAATGTAAAATTTATAGATTTCTAGTTGCATTATGGTCTTGATCAATGAAATTTCTCTGTTCAAAGGCAATAAATTTTTTGATTAAGAGAAAAAATCTATAATAAAAAAGTGCTAAAAACGAAATTTAATGAGATCACCAACACAATACCAATTTCTGATATGAAAAATATCTTAGTGTAAAGAAATTTTCAATTCAAATAATGAAATTTAATCTATGTTCACACGGATAAATTTTTCTGTATTTCAACACAGAGACAAAAAAAATATGTGTTTCAACACAGAGAAAAAAACAAAAATATATAATAATAAAAAATTATGTTTCAAACACAAGGCACAAAGAAAATTCTTTTGACATAGGACACAAAGAAAATTGTGTTTCAATACAAAGAAAAATAGAGACAAAATTTTCGTATTTCAACACAAAGAAAAATACAAAGACATAAAGAAAATAGCAAGAAGAGAGAAAGAGGGAGAGAGAAGATAAAAGAAAAAAGATTTTAAAACTCTTACATTAGATTTATGCACCAATCAACAATAATGAAACAAATTGATCGAAGAGAAAGTAAAACATGCTAGATCTATGTATAAATCAGAGAAAGGTTCTTGATGGTGGTAAACGGTGATGGTAGAATGAATGGTGATGTGGTGACGACACCAGAGACACAATAAAAGTGGTGCTAGACATAGATTGTGAAGAGAAAGATAGAGAGAGGCTCATGAAAAGTCAGAGACAAAAATTAGGGTTCATAAGATTAAAAGGACATTTTGGTCCATCTATATCAAAGTTTGTCGTTACCCTTCTAAAATTTTAAATCTTAGGGACATTAGCAACTAAATTAAATTATGTTGTTCTTAAGCTCTTACACAAATATATGGGAGGATTTCTTCTTAATTGTCCCTTTTAAAAATTAGACTGAAACCAATAGGTAAATTAGTCTATTAATTATTGCCAAAGTGATTGAAGGAATGACATTTAATTTGAAATAGTCTATGGCCTTTCTAATGGACTATTCTGGCTTTGATTTCTATCCATTTTCTTAATAGATGTGATTAATTTGACAAAATTGACAAAAATGGAAAATTAAAGGGTAAAATTTATAAAATTGAAACTATAAGGACCAAATCGATACAAAAGAAAATTTACAAACATAACGAACATAATTTATCTTTAAATACTCATACTGATTAAAAAATGTGAGAATCGGTAGAGTGAATCAAAAGGACATTATTTTCATTTCTGTGAAAAAATAGTTTTTGCAAAATTCAAACACAATATTATGATGTTTCCTAAAAAAAGGGGTTTTTTATATAATAAAAGAATCTTAAAAATAATTTTTGGAAACAGTATGACAAACAAGTTTTCTATATTTTCCAAAAAATAAAAATTAAAAAACACATATGCAGGGCATTTTGGTAATTAGCTATGCTCAGACAACCCGACACACCAAGATTGAAAGCTTCTTTCTGTTCCCCATTTAGGCAATGTTTGCATATACGATTTACTTGCATTGAAAAAGATTTCTCAAAAAAAGAATTCAAAAAATATACAAAAAAAAATTCTTTGAAGACTTGTGCAGAAAGCCCTAATTAAAGTGGTGATCGGTGTCACTTTTAACAGGAAAGTATTTTTTCAAACAAAATGTAGCGATTGATTGGTAAGCGACGATTTTTTTAGAAGTAGCTAGTGATTTCACCCCCTCTAGTGTTTTTTTTTGGGGGTGAATAACCCCCTCTAGTGTTATATTATATTCATACTCTGATATTTCAAACTTATTTCTCGCATCATGGGTTATAGACCATTACTGATTTATTTATTTATTTTTTATTTTTTAATTTTTTTTTTTCAATTGGTAGTTGAGCTTATAAATATGTGTTGTTGGATTGTAATTGTCATGTTTGATTAATTTTTCCTATATCTGCAAATAATATCAGACCATTTGAAAAATAAATAAATACAAAGTTTGAACTCCAATACATGACTTGATTTAATGAAAGTTGGACTATAAAAAATAAAGAAAATAAAGAAATCTAAATTCTTTTCCAACAAGTAAATATTGGAACAATCTTCTGTGTACAATAAATAAATTAAAACTAAGTCAAACAAATAAAATAAATAACGTACTGAAATTATTTTACCGAACTGAATGAATAATAGAAAGATCAAGTCGAGTGTGTGATACTCTGTCCTTAAGACAGATCCGCCCCGCTACGGTGCTTACAAACAAGTGGCGTCTATCTCCCAAGATACAATGATCTTCACAAATTGTAGTAGCACTCCAAACAATTTGTACGGCGAACAAAAACCTATGTTTTATACTCTCTTTAATTTTCCTAAAAACTAATATGAAGAGAATTTATGCAAAGGAGCAAAATGGACTGCAAAAATAATTTTTCCAAACTATTTTTTCAAATAATCAAACTACTGGAATTAAACTGGTATTTATAGGCAAAAAATTCTATTCGAACTGGTGTTGTGAAGAACCGAACATGTATGAACCTGTTTGAACAGATATAATTCAAAATTCAAACAGATCTGCTGGTAACTGCTACAGTTATTCAACTGTTCTGAAACTGTCTGGCAGTTTCTATATTAAAATTGTTTGAATCTGTTTGGCAATTTCTGTAGGGAATTCAAACTGAAGGCGGCCCAAATTTTGGACAAAAATTTGAATTCAAATTCAAATTATATTTGTGCAAAATTTAAATTAATTTTTCTCGCAAGAAAATTGGAAAAAATTCAAATAAATTTTGTCCAAGAAATTAATATAAGAACCGACCCGGCCTACAACCCATACCCAGGCCCAATACGGTCGGCCGATCGAATGGACGCCGACGACGGCGGCTGCGCGCACGTATGTGCTGGTTTGGGCTAAGGTTTCATTTGTCTATAACTCCTCCCTTCTACAAACTTAGCGTGCCCCTTGGAGCCCAACCCAAATGTTGCCACCTAGAGTTTATATACATACACAAACTCTCTTAAGGTTTTAATGTGGGACAACCCATTTCAAGGAAACCCATATTTAAATCTTTAAATGTCCAATTTCACGAACCCGAAAACGACATCAAGTTCCCATTAACTCATAAATAGTTTTGACGAACCATCTTCACCGTGTGACTTGTCATGTAACAAGGAACTCGTCACCTCTTCGGATCCACCCCATAAGACGTTTGGGACTCACTCAATTTTGGACTCAAAGTTGGCCCAAAATAAGCCTTATAAAACTAATTTTCCAACAATCCCCCACATGAATGGAATTTGACTGAGAGAAAATGCAACAACATGATCTAATTACAGAGAGTATAGAAATTGAAAATATTCTGCAAAGGATAGGTAGCTTTTTGCTTTGAACCTTCCCTTGTGAGACACTATCGGATTTACTAGCTAACCAGTGAACATGATGTCTTGAACTCTTCAACCGTTTGTGTAAATCAAGACAATAGAACTCACACAGTATATCCCCAGACACAGTTTAGTTCTCACTATTCTGTTTATTTTGGCCCTGAATAATCTGGTCTTTCATGAGTGCTTTAGAGAATTATAGCCCTTCACAAATCTCATAGAACCGGCCTAGTTCACACTTACATAGGTGATTCTTATGAAGAGTATCTTACCATACTCCACTAGGTTTACCTAGATATAAGAATCATTAAAAGTTTACTTAACCTAAAATGCTGCAGACATCACTATTTCATCCTAGAAATGGGTAGGAGTTTGACTCCCCAGTGATCCTTCTAAGTCATACACAACTTGGTTATCCCTTTGAACTTAGATCTTGAGATCTCCAGTCAACTAGGTTGGGTTGCTATTGTGGTAACTCTTATTTAATAGGCTTAAGTCTCATTCCCCTCAATGAATTCTCAACTAACTCTCTTGTTAACCCTTTGGTTAGTGGATCCGCAATGTTGTCTTTAGACTTCACATATTCAATGGAAATAATTTAATTAGGTCATGTTTGATTCACAAGACTAATAGTGAGGTATTAATAATCCTATTAAATTAGTGTGGTATTTACTATCCAATTGGATTAATAGGATAAATTATCCATTGGATTAATAATCTCACCCCTATTCCATTACTAATAATCCTACAAATTTGTTAGATTAATTATCCATTGGATTAATAATCATAAACAAAAATGTTAAAACAAACATAGGATAATTGGACCCACGGATTAATAATCTCAATCCCATGCTCTAATCCATTCAATCAAACATGCCCTTAGAGAATAGTTGTCTTACGGTGTTATGTCGACAACGAATGTGCCGTGACTTACCGTTATACATATGACTCTGTACTCTACCAATTGTTTATTGACTATCACAATGTATGCATATAACAGGCATCAGTTTTGGACACATTAGAATATCTTCAAGGAAGTGGCAAAGCAATTCTGTTTTTTTCCCAGCTTTATCTAAAGCTATGAATTATGATTCCATAGTAGACCTAGCAATGCAAGTCTGTTTGGAAGATTTCCAAAATACAGCCTCACCACCAAGAGTAAAGACATACCCACTGGTGGATTTTGAGTCCCTAGTATCCAAAATCCAATTTGCATCACAGTATCCTTCAAGTACTGCTGGTTATCTAGTATAATTAAGCTCAATGTTACGAGTAAATCGGAAATATCTAAGAACCTTTATAATAGCTTTTCAGTGTTCTACTTCTAGATTACTCGTATATCTACTTAATTTACTTACTGCATAAACTATATCTGGGTGAGTGCAGTTCATCAAGTACATTAAGCTTCCAATAATTTGGGCACACTCTAATTGAGAAATACTTTCCTGTACATTCTTAGAAAGAAACAAATTAACAGCCACAGGTGTTCTAGCAAGATGATCATCATCTTTGCTAAATTTGTCAAGTATTTTCTCAATGTAATGAGATTGTGACAAAACATAACCTTCTGATGTTTTGGTAATTTTCATACCAAGAATTACATCAGCAATGCCCATGTCCTTCATGTCAAAATGTTTATTCAACATTTTCTTGGTAGTTTTAATCAATCATTATTACTACATATGATGAGCATATCATCCACATAAAGACATACAATGACATAACATTTGTCTGTGTTTTTAATATAAACACATTTGTCACACTTATTAATTTTAAATCCATTTGATATCATTCCCTTGTCAAATCTCTCATGCCATTGCTTTGGCGCTTGTTTTAAACCATATAATGATTTAACCAATTTACATATTTTCTTTTCTTTTTCTTTTTCCTGGAATAGAAAATCCTTCTAGTTGTTTCATGTAAATTTCTTCATCTAACTTACCATTTAAGAAAGCGGTTTTGTGATAACTCTGGTTCGTATTATGCTAATTAATCTTAATTATGATTATGGTTATGTGTTTGATATGATTTTGAGTGTCATTTATATGAATATATGTGGTTTTGAATTTCTATCTGTTCACCGTAGGAAAATCTGTTTGATTTAGCTGCTCTAGAATTTAAATTGAAGGCATTATCGGCCACAGAAGCTAAAATTGACTACGCCATTGTGATTGGCATAATTTTTGGAGCCTACGGTGAAATGTAATTGCAAATTTATTCGGATTAAAATAATTAGATTTAGAACGATTAATTAAGTGCTATTAATTAGCTAAAATCAAATGTGATTAAGAGAGCCTATAAATAGGCCAATATACACTATTCTTTCTCATTTTTGTTGTACTCAAAATTGAAGTCACACTCTAGAGAGAGAGGGAGAGGCCGACTCTAGAGAGAGAAGAAAGAGAATTGTGTATTTGGCTCAAAGTTTGTAAAATTAGAAGGCTGGGCTCAAGGTTTAACTACCATTGGTGAGAATTGAAGTTCCTACGTGAGTAATTAAGCAAAGATTTATGAGCTTAGGTTTGTAGTTTTGTGAATTCAAGGTTTGATAGTGATCAAGACCATAAATTGAAATGAAATTGAAAGGAAATTGAAGGATTTAAAGCTTATATGTATATGCATGCATAGAATTGTTATGAATTTGTATGTTTGAGCTTGAAATACATGATCCATGTTGAATTTTGATTGAAATTCATGCCTTTGGTCATCTCTACATCATGTAAATTGAGAATGAGAGCTATATCTGACATGCATGTACAATTAATAAGAGTATGAGTTTTGAATACATGAATTTGTTATGTGGGAAATAAGTTTGGTGTAATTTGGGGCATGCATGTAATTAATTCATGAGATTTGAGCTTCATAATGTGATGAATTTGGTGTTGTATCATGTTAGTAAATGCGTATGTGAAGTTTGAGCCATAATATGCAAGATACATGGGTTTGAATGCAAGATTGAACTTCAAGCAGTTTGCTGGATTTTCCAAAAATCGGCATGTCCGCTCAAGCGAGGAAAGCGCTGCTCGAGCGTGAAATGTTGGTTCCCAGAACTTTTGCAGACTTTGGTGTCCGCTCGAGAGGGGAGGTTCACGCTCGAGCGTCAAGCCGTGTAGTTTGACATTCAGCTCGAGCGTCCGAAGTCACGCTTGAGCATATTATTGAGGTAACCAGCACTTTTGCACACAGAAGGGGTCCGCTTGAGCGAGGAGCCCTATTTCTGAAATTTTGAAAATATGTTTCGTGTTTTATTTTTTCGTTCTCCTTCATTTCGAAGCACTCTTAGGCATACATTAAGCATTGTGAATGAGTTAAAAGGATAAGAAAGAAGCCTAAGAGGGATATATGAATTAAGAACGGATTGAATCGTTTATAACCCATTATGTTCATGAAATGTGTAAGGTCAAGCACGAGGGCAAATCCATCGGCAGATCACTGTGAGTAATATCTTAGTAAAGATATTTGAAGTATGTTATTTGTCCCATTGCTTATTTCCATATCAGTCTTATAAGTTTGTTAAATAGAATTGTGGACAAATATTTGTTATGCCAAATGATTTTGCCAAAGGCCATTTGACATGAATGATTGGGCCAAAGGCCGTTTGACATGAATGATTTGGCCAAAGGCCATTAGATACCATTTGACATGAATGATTGGGCCAAAGGTCATCGGACACCGTTTGACATAAATGATTGAGCCAAAGGCTGTTGGACATCAATGATTTGGGCCTGAGGTCGTTTGTTAAGGAACGAAGTGGGCCAAAGGCCATTTGATATGTTCGGGCTTAAATCGCCTAATGTACTAAATAATGCACTAAATAGAATTCTAAATGGGCCCAAGGCCGTTTGATATACGTGAATCTCATTTGTGTACTTTTTTTTATTTGATATTATTCACTGGGCTTTCGCTCACCCTCATTTATGTGATTGTAGGTGAGCCAAGCAATATCCATACCCAGCCTCCAGTGAAGCAGGTGTGAAATAGTCAAGTTTTGAGGAGTCAGCCCACACATCTCACACACGAGACTTATTTTCGCCCTTTTGTTCTTTTGTATATTTTTGCTATGTTGGCGAGAACTTTGGATTGCGGTTGTGTATAAGCTTTTGATTGGCTGACCATGACTTGAATAATCCTGTTGTGTAAAGCTTTATGTTAACTTTCTTTGATGTGGGTTATTATCGAATAAATGCGAAATGTTATGATATGTCATGTAAGCATGGCTCTATGGACAAACTTTTAAGTTTGCTTCCATTTTGGCCCCTTAACTCTGTTGCAATATCTTTTATTTGGTTTGAGGCCGTAGGTAATCTTATGATTACTGGCCGGTTATGTCCTTAACCCATGGGGGCGGGTTCGGGCCATGACAGGTTTTCATATCCATTTGATGAATTTTTAGATTGTACAAAGATGCAATAGCAATTAGTATCCTAATGGATGTGATTTTAGTAACCGGTGAGTATGCGTCAAAGTAATCAAGACCTTCTTTTTGTCTATACCCTTTGACCATAAGTCTTGCGTTGTATTTGTCAATTGATCCATCCGCTTTTATTTTCCTTTCGAAAATCCACTTGTACACAAGAGGTTTACAACCTGGTGGTAAGTCTACTAATTCCCAAGTATGATTTTGCAAGATGGATTAAATTTCACTATTGACAGCTTCTTTTCATGAAGGAGCCTCAGGACTGGACATAATTTCTTTAAAAGTTAAAGGCTCATTTTCTAACAAAAAAGTTTGAAAATCTAAACCAAAAGATTTTGAGGTTCTAGCACGTTTACTACGCCTAGGTTCCTTTTCCTCATCTTGATCTATCTCTTACTCTTGTTCTTGATCATGTTCTTGATCCTGACTAGTAATAGCATCAAAAGATCTTTTATTATTAGTAGTCTCTTGTCCAGTCTTATTTGGAAATATATG
Organism: Camellia sinensis; assembly: GCF_004153795.1. NCBI lineage: Eukaryota > Viridiplantae > Streptophyta > Magnoliopsida > Ericales > Theaceae > Camellia > Camellia sinensis. The sequence goes on from NW_021026212.1 coordinate 368,868, forward strand.
TTCAAAGAATGATGCATTCCGAGATTCAATAATAGTATTTACATGCATTTCGGAATGTTCTGATTTATGAATCAAAAACCGATATGCACTACTATTCTTGGCATAACCAATGAAAATATAATCAACAGTTTTAGGATCTATCTTAGTCTTTTTAGGATTAAGAATAGCCATTTTAGCCAAACACTCCCACACTTTTAAGTATTTGTAGGATAGTACTCTTACATGCCACATTTCATAAGGTGTTTGATTCACTTTCTTTCAGGGTAGTTTATTAAGTATTTAATTAGAAGAAAGTATTGCCTCCCCCCACAAATTCGGAGGTAATCTAGAACTTATTAACATAGCATTCATCATTTCTTTTAAAATCCTATTTTTCATTTCAGCGATTCTGTTTTGCTGAGGTGAGTAAAGAGCGGTGGTTTGATGAATTATTCCATGTTCTTTACAAGCCTCACCAAAAGGTGATTCATATTCACCACCTCTATTGCTTCTAAGTTTCTTAATTTTCTTACCAAGTTGATTTTCAACTTCATTTTTGTATTGAATGAAAGTTTTCAAAGCTTCATCCTTGATTCAAATTAAATAAACATAACTATATCTAGTATAGTCATCTATAAAAGTGATAAAATATGTTTTTCTACCTCTAGTTTGAATTGATTTAAAATCACAAATGTCACTATGAATTAATTCAAGTGGTTCCGTATTTCTTTCAATTGAATAAAAAGGAGTTTTGGATAATTTTGTCTCAATGCAAATTTCACATTTATGATTTGAATCAACGTCAAATTTAGGTAAACATTTCATATTAATTAATCTAAGCAATCTACGCAAAGATCCATAATTAACATGTCCAAGTCTACCATGCCATAAATTTGAAGATTCAAGCAAGTAAGAAGAAGATGTATTTTTATTAATAACAGAGGCTATAGCAGTCATTACATTCATTTTGAAAAGGCCACCAAACATGTAATATTTTTCTACATACATCACGTTTTTGGTAAGTACAAACTTGTCACTTTCAAAAACTAACTTAAACCCATTTTTACTCGACAAAGATCCGGAAAACAAGATTCTTGCGAGTGTCCGGTACATGCAGCACGTTGTTGAGAGTGAGTTCCTTTCCTGATGTCATCTTCAAAATAATATTTCCTTGTTCTTTAACTTTAGAAGTCGAAGAGTTATCCATAAAAAGTTATTCACCGTTGTCCATTATAGAATAATATGTGAACATGTTTTTGTTGGCACAAATGTGGTGAGTAGCACCAGTGTCCACCCATCATTCTTTAGGATTTTCAATAAGGTTTGCCTTAGAAACAACTGTAGAGATTTATGACATCTACACCATTGAAATTTTTTTCCATTTTGGTTATATTGGCTTGAGCAGGCTTCTTACTTGATCTTTCTTTGCCTTTACGTTTGTAACGACAATCTTTGGCCCGATGTCCCTCTTTGTCACAAATGTAACACTTGCCATTAAACTTGTACTTCTTAATTTCCCCTCATTTAGATAGCATTTTCTTCTGTTATCTTTTAAAAATAGTTCCTAAGAACTTCTTTGGTTTTCTACCATGATTGACTGGTACAGTCACAATAGGAGGATGTGTTGGTGCAGTTGCATCCACCACACTAGTATTTGTTTGGGCATTAGTTTGTCCAATTTTAGTAGCTATGAATTCTAAATTATAAAACACAATTATAATTAGGATTTTATACTACACAGAAAATTTGAACCAAAACCACATAATTAAATTCTGTTAAAATAAAAGAAACAAGAAATGTAACTTTTATTTCAATTTAATTTGAAAATAAAATAAAATTTTATTCAACCAAATTAATTTCACACAGAAAATTAAATTTCTATAGCACTTCAATAATTAAAATATTTTAATTAATGAACACTCAGAAAATAATTTTTGAAAATCAAAATTAATTTCTGACAAAATTCCACAAATAAATATTCTGAATTGTTAATAATACCAATATATTACTACTAGTTGTCAAAGAAAATAGATAGTATATTACTACTATCTGTCAAACAGTATATTACTACTATTTGTTTTCCAATCATAATATTATTTTTGTAAAATCATAGAAAATAATTTATGTAAGAAGAAAAAAGAGAAAAGGAAACAAACGAAAAATTCTATAAACAGAATAATTCGAATCTGTCTTGAGATTATTGGAACAATCTTCTGTGTATAATAAATAAATTGAAACTAAGTCAAACAAATAAAATAAATAGCATACCGAAATTATTTTACCGAACCGAATGAATAATAGAAAGATCAAGTCGAGCGTGTGACACTTTGTCCTTATGACAGATTCGCTCCGTTACAGTGCTTACGGACAAGTGGCGTCTATCTCCCAGGATACAATGTTCTTTACAAATTGCAGTAGCACTCCAAACAATATGTACAGCGAACAAAAACCTGTGTTTTATACTCTCTTTAATTTTTCTAAAAACTAATATGAAGAGAATTTATGCAAAGAAGCAAAATGGACTGCAAAAATAATTTTTCCAAACTGTTTTTTCAGATGATCAAACTATTGGAATTAAACTGGTATTTATAGGCAAAAAATTATGTCCGAACAGGTGCTGTGAAGAACCGAACAGGTATGAACCTGTTTGAACAAATATAATTCAAAATTCGATCCGATCTGTTGGTAACTGCTACAGTTATTCAACTGTTCTGAATATGCCTGGCAGTTTCTGTAATAAAACTGTTTGAATCTGTTCGGTAATTTCTGTAGGGAATTCGGACCGAAGCAGGCACAAATTTTGGACAAAATTTGAATTCAAATTCAAATTATATTGGCGCAAAATTTAAATTAATTTTTCCCGCAAGAAATTTGGAAAAATTTAAATAAATTTTGTTTAAAAATTAATATAAGAATTGACTTGACCCACACCCGTGCCTGGTTGGCGGCGCGTACTTGTGGTGGTTTGGGCTAAAGTTTCATTTGTCCATAACTCTTCTCTTCTATAAACTTGGGGTGCCCCTTGGGGCCCTACCCAAGTGTTGCCACCTAGAGTTTATATACATACACAAACTCTCTTAAGGTTTCAATGTGGGACAACCCATTTCAAGGAAACCCACACTTAAATCTTTAAATGTCCAATTCCACGAACCCGAAAACAACGTCAAGTTCCCATTCACTCATAAATGGTTTTGACGAACCGTTTTCACCGTGTGACTTGCCATGCAGCAAGGAATACGTCAACTCTTCGGACTTACCCTAAAAGACGTTTGGGGCCCACTCCATTTTGGGTTCAAAATTGGCCCAAAATAAGTCTTATAAAACCAATTTTTCAACAGTAAAACAATTGCATTATAGTAGATAAAGAAGTAATTTGCATCGGACTTGGAAGATTTTGGGAGAGAAAGGAAAAGGATCTGTTTGGTGGTGTTGTAAGGTCAAATGGTTAGGGGAGAAGAATGTATGGGGCAAGTTATGGAGCATTGAGAGTTCCAACACATTTGTCACTTTGAAATGCTACAGTTTCTGCTGGGCATGCTGCCTGAAATTGCAACTAAAAGTGAAGTTGGATAAGATCTTGCAGAGGAAAGGGAAGAAATGAAATGAAATGAAGGATAACAAAAGAAACATGTTTTATGGATTGTTTTATTTGGGAAAATTATACCGGTAATACTTATATTTTGGTTCTTGTATTATTTGATTCCTGTAATTTCAATTGATTTCATTTTAACTATGAATTTATGATTTGTTCTCAATTTGCTCAAAAGGATTACAATTTTTAATTTTTTTTTTAATGAAAAACGCGTACATGAGCAACATATGTTACAATTATATGAGTAAAATTGTAAACTTGTTTAACTTGGTGAGTCTTTAACCAACTTAGTGATCATTTTTCATCAAAAACTTTGTCAGTATTATCAATTGGATCAAATTGATACCAAATCTAAAATTAAAGATCAATATTGAGCTAATTAAAATCATAAAAACTAAAATGACATAAGAAACAAAATAAAAAGACTACTGATATAAATTGTCATTTTATTTATGATTAAATCTAAGAACACGTATAATAGTTATAGAACTAGACACAAATTATATATTAGTAGACAAGATTTTTACAAATTGAATCTGGTTAATTAGTTTCATAAAATCTTATAGATATGTTTAGTTTTTGTGTTCATTACATAAGTGTTTATTTATAAGATTAAAATGAAAATTCCAAAGTTGTTGGAAAATATAATTTTATCCATCAAGAAACAATAGATTCTCTATGATCTTCACTGCCTCGGTCAACCCTTATGCACCATTTTGTGTGTGACTATATATGCAATGTTACAAATTAAATGTTCCTTTTTTGGGGTTCTTTGATGGATTGTGGAATGCCATAATTCAGGACCCACACCAAATCACTAGTGATGGGACTAGATGACAAGAAAGTCTCACAATCTTGTGATCTTGATTTCAATGTGTGGAATACAAATGATGGATGAGGATTTTTCTGTCACCAAGGATCTTTTAAAGTATTTTTTTTATAAATTTTTTAAAGTGGTGTATTGTGTGGTTGAAATTTAATGTTAAAAAATTGATGTGACTTGTCATTAAATCTCAACCACATAATGCACTACTCTAGGAAACTTTAACTTTTTTTGTAAAATTTTTAAAAAAAAAAAAAAAAAAAAAAAAAAAAACAGGAAACAATAAAAAAACAAAAACAAAACAAAACAAACTATTAAATTACTAAACTAAGTCAGTTAATCTAAACAATTCAGTGATTATTTTCTATCAAGAACCCTAACAGTATTATCCATTAGATCAATTGATACAAAATCTAAAATTAAGAGTCAAAATTAAGCGAATTGAAAATGTAAAGATCAAAATGATACAAGAAGAAAAATGTAAAGTTACTGGTATAATTAATTTGCCCTTAAATTTAAGATATATAAGGGGGTTATATAGAATACTGAAGGCGAATGAAAATTGCACAATCAAGAATTTAGATGGGGATAAAAATAAAATATCAAAAATCACTCAGAGGGTATATTGGCACTTTGATTTTACAGATATCTAAGTTGTTTGGTTTCTGAAAGGAACTTTAACAGCTGTATTTTGAGTTCATGAGCATGGAAACTTTTAACTTTACAAAGCTAACAACTTTAACTTATTTATTCATTTGATCGGGAAAAAAACATACCACTTTAATTTGATTCTGGATCTCATAGATACTTTAATCCATATCTATTTATATGAAATTGCTCACTCAAATAAAGATCTATATATGTTGTTTTAATTTATTTGAAAAATTACAAAGCTTGAATTATAAATATATCCCTTGTGATTTATTTAAAACGCACTTCCATATCTATTTATATGAAATTGCTCACTCAAATAAAGATCTATGTTGTTTTAATTTATTTGGAAAATTACAAAGCCTGAATTATAAATGTATCCCTTGTGATTTATTAAAAATACACATTCTTTCTTTACATTTGAGAAATTATATTTCACTTTTTGAGATTTTTAATCACATAACAAATAGCTAATTTTGTTAATCAGCCGTTAAATCAAGCTAACAGAATGTATGATACAAGTAACAAATTTTTTTTTTTCAAAAGTACATATGTTAATATTTATGAAGTTAAACACTTTATTTTGTTTTTCTTTTTCTATCTCACCTTTCTTATTCCGTCATTTTCTTTCAACTAATAATACCACTTTACCCAATCATCACACCACCACCCTTCCCCGCTGTTGATCAATGTCACAGTCATTATTATTTACAAACATTTTGTGTGTTGATGATGAGAATTAGAAAATATTATGGTTATATATATACATACACATATATATAGAGAGAGAGAGAGATATTTGGTAGTCAATAGATGCATATAAGGGTAATAAAATGATTTCATCTTAGTAGTAGAGGATATTCAGGTAAAAAATAATGTTGCAGAAAAAATATTTGTAATTTTGAAATCAAAAGCTTGTGCTGATGGTTTTTATTTTTAAGAATGTTGTCAAATCATTCCTGTAAGAAATTCTATAAAAAATTGTGTTTTGTAAATCATTTTTCTTTTGATGTTAAGAAGCATTTTAATAGACTTTTAATTGAAGTGACTGGTTCATAATTTTACCCATAATTTTATTTATATAATTTTTGTAGAGTAAATTTTGTTATCAACTTCTACGTTTTACATTCAATCTCACTTTATATCTAACCCTTAAGTTTTTTAGTCAACTTCATAAACTTTGAGTCCAATTGCAATTTGACCCATTTGTATAAGAATAAGGTTTCTCAATAGGCCACTTTATGAATTATTAGATTAGTGGGACCCATCATAAGTTCTATTTTTATAATTTGAATCGTTCAATATATAGAGCTCGTTAAGTACTTCATCCCTACAAAAATAAATAAATAAATAAAAATCACGTTGATTGGATATCAATAACCTTTTATTTTTTTAATTTTTTTTATTTTATCAAATCAATAGCCTATTGATTAGATCATATTTTTGTCAATAGTAAATATGATTTAAAAATAAATTATTGACAAAAATATATTTTGATCAAGTGCCTGTTAAAACAAATTATAGATTGTAACTTAATGGATCATAGATTATGACTTTAATCAGAAGCTCTTAATCTGTTTGGTGTAACTGTTGGATTATAGATTTAAGTTGCTGAGTAGTATTTGTTAAATAAGTTGTGAAATAACTTTTTGAATTAACTTTAATTTTTTGTTATTTACTACTTGTCTACATTTCTTATAAAAATATTGATAATAATCCATAGTCTATTTGGCTCTTTTTCTATTTTTAAAAAAATAAAAAATCAAAAAATATAACATTAAATTAACATGTCCACAGCAGAAGATAATAATCAGAAGTAAGGAGTGAACAGCTTCTCAGAATCGACTTTTTTGAGTTAAAATAAGTTACTAGAATCATAAACCGTTTGAAATAAGTTTAACCAAACAATCCAAAATAACTTTTCCAAAATTAAAATTTATAAGTTGGCCAAAATAAACCACACCAAACACTCCCACAGTGGACTGAAAAAAATCTACACCCACTGTATAATGTCATTTCAAAACTAATGGAGAACAACCATGTGATAATATTAAGGGTTAATTAATACCAAAAAAAAAAAATCCCCAAGGTTCCATGCATTTTTTACTTTAAACCCTAGTTTTCAATTTTAACAAATCAAATCTTAGAGTTTCATCCATATTTCAATTTGCCCCATCCGTTCATCTTTGTTTAAAAAAGGTAACGGAAGAGGTTTAAAGTGAAAAATATGTGAAATCTTTAGTTTATTTTGTAATTAATCCTTTTTATTTTTAGTGATTTTAATTTTAAAATTACATAAAAAATTCAAGATTTCACACATTTTTCACTTTAAATTCTAGTATTTTCACTTTAAACCCCTTCTGTTATCCTACACAAATAGAGATAAATAGAGTGGACAAATTAAAACACGAATGAAACTCTAGGGTTTAATTTGTCAAAATTGAAATATTGAGATTTAAAGTGAAAAATTCGTGAAATTTTGGGAGTTTTTTTTTGGATAATTAACCCTAATATTAATTACACTTAACATATTTATAGTTTTATTAAAATCTCACTTTAGTTTTTAACACTTTTGTACGTCTATTAAAATTCATTTTAATCCTGTCAATTTTCGAAACGCCGTTAAATGACTAGACCAATCATAATTTGACTTAAAATTTAGAGCATTGACTGAAACAATCAAAATATAAAATTAAGTGTGTAACATATAAGAGTTCAAAGAATATCTCGCCCTATTTCAATTTTTTCTTTTTCTTTTTTTTTTTTTTTTAACATATATCATTACTCGTATAGAGACATAGGTATAGTGCAGGTATGAGGTGGAAATGAATGGAGCACGGGGGCTTCGTGCACTGTCCAGCTTTCCACAGCCTCATTGAAATGCAATTATTATTACTTGGCAAAAATTTCATAAATAATCACCAAAAGCTCTCCTACTTGGAAGATGAGTAGCATATTTTAAAACTACCATTCAAATGAGCATTCCCCTTTACACTTTTTTTACAGAAGGATAAGGGCCTTTTGACCGTCAGCTGTAAAAGTATACAATTTTTGCATCAAAATTACATTAGAGTTAATTATATATGTTGTGGGAAAAAATTAATTTACAAATATTAAATTGTTTCCTAGTATATAATTATGTCATGATAAAAAAAGAAAAAAAGAAAAAAAAAAAGCTACATTGTTGACTATTAATGTTGTTTCCTACATCCTAATCTATGCATTGTAGATTGATATCTTCCATCACATCATTCAAAAATTGTAAAATTATGTTTGGTTTGAGTTTTCTGAATTAAATTTTTTGAAAATTGAGTTTTTTAATTTCGTATTTTTTTTTGTTTTTAGTGAATATTTTTAAAATTTTAAATATTTTTTTAAATGTACCTTACTTAGATGTATCTTAAAAGAAAAAAAATGTGAAAAAATATTTTTAAAAATTAAGAAATACATAAAAATACAAAAAATATACTGAATTCTTGTATTTTTTTTGTATTTTTGATATTTAATGAATTTTTAAAAGATTTTTTTTACAATTCTTTTACTTTTTAGGTGTGTTTATGTTAGGTGTGTCTAAAAAGTAAAAAATTTACATAAAATAGTAAAAAAATTCAGTAAAAACAAAAAAACACGAAAAATAAGAAAGTAGAATTTTCTGAACACTGTTTTTAGAAAAATGGAACCAAACATTTTGTGAGTCATTGAATATCTAACAAAGATATTCCATGACAATTATAAAATAGGAGAAAAGTTAGGAATCGTGAAAATGATCATGAAAAATTTATGATTTTTGGATTACCTTAATTAGTATGTGGTATTTTATTCTAAGTGTAATATAAAGGTCACAAAACTTTTATGATTATTTTTATGAAAAAAATTTCATGACACCTAACATTACTGATAAAATCGAGACGATTAAGTTCTGTGGATGGAGGAAATGTCCACCCAACCAGCTTGACCTACTCATCATCTATTCATTCTCAACTTAGTTTGGCTATTAGTTCAAAAATAAAAATAAAAACTTAGTTTGGCTATTACACACACTAAACGGATCAAGAAATTGACACTAATTTTTTAAGACAAAAAGTTAAAAAAAAAAAAAAAAAAAAAAAAAAAACAATCCGAAACAGCCAACGCCACTAACAATTTTTTGTGCATTGTGCAAGTAGTCCATCTGCGAAAATCGCATCAACATATGTAATAAGAGACTATGAATATAACAGAAGCATCATGTGGTCATGGCATTTTCAAAAATATAAATCATATTGTTTTAAAATGACAGGACTCAAGTCATCCACATCATTCTCGTCAAAAAAATTAGGGGTAATTTTAAATCAGAAAATGTTTGAAAAAATATCTTTAAAATTGTGATAAATTTTACAAATATTAAAAAGTAAAAAGACAAAACTTTTTCATGAAATTGTAAATAATTTTTGAAGAAACCTCTGGGATGTAATTTCACCAAAAAATTAAGACCTTAAAAAAAATTATAATTTTTCCACAATAACATAACATGTAACATGTTAACTTTAAATTTGTTCATCATTTAAGGCACAACTACTTTTAACGGACGAGAAAAAATAAATAAATAAAATTTAAGTGTGGGACAAAACTGATCCACATTTGTTAAGGAGACAAGAGATAACCCACCATTTTATTCCATTCATTCTCATCCCAACAAATCAAATTAACGGGTGATACACACGAATCATGTAAAATTCAAATAAATAATAATAAAATTGATATTTTAATGTGTATTTAACTTAAGTTGTATGAATTCTTTTATTTTAAACTCATAGCCATGGATTCAAGTCTTGCCTATTTTTTTGTGTAATTTTTTTTAAAAATAATAAAACAAAATAAGATACTGTCACGTGATATGAAGGGAGTAAGGCTTCACTATACCAACTAATACATTTACTTAATAATAATATAGAAGATAGATAAAACATAAGTAATAAATAATGGCGTATCATATGGAAGCTGCTTAGAATTAACAAAGGACTTGTGTCAATTATTTTTGAGTTCCTTCCATTAGCAAAAGTTACACTTTGTAATTTTCTTAATATTAATACCCACAAAGTCTGTATATATAAATAAAGCCTGATGAGAAAGCAAAACAAGCTCATACACACACATACATGTTCTTCTTCCCCAACCATAATGGCAACCATAGCCCGAGACGAGTCCGACTATGACAGCAGCTGTTCTTCCTTAACCGTGCCAGACTCCAGCCGGAGCTGGATGAGCAACCTCAGCTTCGGCAGCCGCCGGAGCTCCATCTCCTGCGACTCCTCCTCCTCCACCTATTCTTCTCACTCTCACAAGCCACACAAGGCAAACCAAGCCGCCTGGGAAGCCATGAGGCGGCTTCAGAGTGAGAAAGGCCGAGCCGGGCTCGACCACTTCCGGCTCCTCCGCCGCCTCGGCAGCGGTGATATCGGAAATGTTTATCTCTGTCAGATTCGGAACCCGGTGGTGGGTCTTCCTCAGAGCTTGTATGCTATGAAGGTGGTGGATAGAGAAGCTCTAGCTATAAGAAAGAAGTTGCAGAGAGCTGAAATGGAGAAGGAGATTCTGGGTATGCTTGATCATCCATTTTTGCCTACTCTGTATGCAGAGTTTGATGCTTCTCATTACTCTTGCTTGGTTATGGAGTTTTGCTCCGGCGGTGACCTGCTCGCCGCTCGGCAACGACAGCCGACTAAACGCTTTAGCATTTCTTCTGCCAAGTAAGTTTGTTAATTTTTGTGTTTGTTTACTTTGTTTTTTACTTTTTAATTAATGAACTTACAAGTTAAACAGTTAAAAGTAAGAGTTTGTCCCATGAATGAACAGCTTGCTTTTGTATCGGGCGTGATATCTGGATTCAACGTCGAGAAGAATCTAATATCACCTAATATCACGCTTGATTCAACTTTTAGAGTTGTAATGTTTCAATTTGAGTATGATCTCTTTGTCCCATACCGTATTCTCCTGCACGTACTCTACTTTTGGTTAAAAAAAATATATTAAAAAATAGTAATTCTTGTACCATGAATTTTATTTAAAAAAATATATGCTTCATACTTAATTCTTATATGGTCAAATTCATGTCTATAATGAATTTACACTTCATATTTGAATTAATCTCGTGGAAATAATCTCTCCGCTTGCGGGGTAAGGCTGCATATATCAATCATTCTCCAAACTCTTCTTAAGTGGGAGTTTCGTGTACTGAGTACATCCTTTATTTAGAATTAATCTAGACCAAACACTATTTTTTGTGATTAAAATTTTGTGTAACAATTTATTCTGAGTTACGATATAAAAAAATTAAAAAATAAAACTAGTAATCAAATTTAGTAGCATAGTTTGTTTGTTGTTTATATGGTTTGCTTTTGATTTATACAATTGAAGACTACTAATTGATGGGTATTGTCTACTTCTATAAACATGTTACAGGTTTTACGCAGCAGAGACACTATTAGCCCTAGAATATCTCCACATGATGGGCATTGTCTACCGAGACCTAAAACCAGAAAATGTGCTTGTTAGAGAAGATGGTCACATAATGCTTACAGATTTCGACCTATCTCTCAAATGCGATGTCGTCCCAAAGCTCATTAGGCGCAAACCCGACCCAACCCCGCCATCTGAACCGAACGACAACATTCAAAAATGCTCAACACCTTCCTGTGCCATACCTATCCAACCCGTGCTCTCTTGCCTTTTATCATCCTCACTCAAGAAAATCAAACCTAATAATCACACTTCAACAACAACAATCACAGCACAAGCTGATGCTGAAGACAACTATGATACAGAAATGGTGGCGGAACCCATCACCGCCCGCTCCAAGTCCTTCGTTGGGACCCACGAGTACCTGGCGCCGGAGGTGATCTCAGGGCAAGGCCATGGGAGTGCAGTGGACTGGTGGACTTTTGGGGTATTCTTGTATGAGCTCTTGTATGGGAAAACACCCTTTAAAGGAGAGAACAACGAGAAGACTCTCATTAACATATTGAAGCAGCCACTGAGTTTCCCAAGAATAGGTGTTAGTAGCAGTAAAGAGTATGAAGAGATGGTGAGAGTTCAAGACCTGATTAGCAGGCTTTTGGTGAAGAATCCAAAGAAGAGGATTGGGAGCTCAAAGGGTTCTGTGGAGATCAAGAGGCATGAGCTCTTCAAGGGTGTGAATTGGGCTCTGATTAGGTCAGTGAGGCCTCCTGAGGTTCCCAGTGATCTGCAGAAGGTTAGGACTAGAGCTGTGGTGCCTAAGTTAAGCAAGAAAGAGAGAGATGCACCATATCAGATCCCTCAGCATTTTGACTACTTTTAAGTGTAAATAAATAGTAGATTAACTGGAAAGCAAATAGTATCATGTTTGACACAACAAAGAAAAATCTGTTTTCCTATGTTTTTCCTTAGCTAATGACAAATATTTGGATAATGTATGACTAGTTTTGATATTATTTATGTCAGATTACTACATGCTTATATCTTATTTTGCTTCTTTCTCTTTCTCCACTCACATGGACACAAGACACTCAGTAGTAATCCAAAATTTTTAGAGATCTCAAACTAAATATCAAATTGAGATCTTACCTTACTATGCCTTTGACAAAATGTGCCTTCGACAAAAAATTTTCTTTTAGATTTCGTTGGTTAGAAATGAGATTATGAATTTGAATTTTATCAACAGTAGGGTTGGATGTCCAATAATCTTAGGCTATTGTCACTTTATTTTGGTGAGATTGAGATCAAACTATGATTCAATCCATTTTGAAGAAGTTGCTAACAATTTCCGTGTTTGTGGATCCATCTCCAGACCCCTCTTTTCCGGCTCTCAGCAGATGAAGACTCTTGTGATCACGCTCATAAAGAATTTTCAAACCGTGATCACCTCCTACCTTTTACTATGCAAAAATAAATGATTATTTACATGGAGATATCTAAATTATTAAAAAAAAACATTATTTTGGCTCCTTCAATTATAAAAACGTATTATTAAATTTCATAAACTATTGAAAAGTATCACTTTTATTTTTAAATTATAAAAATGTACAAATAATTTTTTTAAACTATAAAAACGTATCAATTGAATTACCTAATAAAAAGAGAACTCAAAAGTGAAACACGTTAATAATTTAATCTTCATATAAATAATTCTAAATAAAATAAAAAACATTATCGCCACCACATTCGAAGATGTCATGCGATCTGATCACTACTTCGATCATAGTGATGCAACTTTTGAAATAAACAGTCCCTTCCACGTTGGAATAACTAGACTCTTTTTTTTTGAAATAACTAGACTCTTTTGAAATAACTTTTGAAATAACTAGACTCTTTTTTTTTTTTTTTTTGAAAAATAAATAATCAATAAATAAAAAACAGAGCTTGACCCCCAGTAAAAAATCAAGTTGTCATTTTTTAATTGTTTCAATTTAAATTTTTATCAATTCCAACAGGAATGATTTAGATAAATTAATCACTTTTTGTCAACAACGTTGGACGACAATTGTGGCTATGAACTAAAAAGGAATGCGAGAAATAACAGTGAGTTGAAGAAAGGGAGGAGTAAAAATAGATAAAGCAATAACCGTGAGTTAGGGAAAAGGTCGCAATATTAGGTATCATGAAAAATCTTTCATAAAAATAATTATGAAAATTTTGTGATCTTTGGATTACACTTAGAATAAATTACCACACACTAATTAAGATAATCCAAAGATCATAAATCTTTCATGAAAAAAATTTCATGATCCTTAACTTTTCTTGGGAACATGAGGGGTATTGATAGACGACAGAAAGGCTTAGTTTGACATAATTCAAAAAAGTCAAAAAGTCACTATCTTATTTAAGTCACATCATTTTATCTAAATTACATGATCTCTCTATCACATCACTTCAAACTCAACTCATATTTTATTTTATTTTTTTGTAAAAAATAAAAAACTGCACTTATTTAGATCATCTCAAACAACCCCATATGGGAGGTGGCTGTCAACGGTAATAAAGATAGCAAAAAAAAAAAAAAGTCATAATTAGAATTAATACTATCTTTAAAGATCAGAATTTAAATTGAAATAATTGACAAGTGAAAATTTAATGTGTTAAGGAGGTTTGGGTTTTTTTGTTTCCCTTTTCTTTTTTTTTTCTTTTTTTTTTTATCCTCGTTTTTTTTTTATTATGTTACAAATATCGACTAATGATATTACTATATATGTAGAAAACTTATTCAAAAAAATAAATTTACAAATTATAATCATTTTAAATATGGGTCACATCTCACGAGTTTTTTTAATCTACACCTTACATCTCAAATTTAATGTAATTAATTGAAACAAAAATTCACAATAAATAGCAATTTTCTGGAAATGGAAAAGCACTAAATTGCTTGTTATGATGGATTTGATCGTAGTCTTTATTTTTATTTTATTTTATTTTTATTATTTTTTTGAGCGAATTTGATCGTAGTCTGAGTTTCTGAAGTTTGAATACGTGGAAAGGAGGGGGGCAGACCATAATTGTTCCCATGTTTTTCTCATGAGAACTCATGAGCTCATGTGATCACCATTATTACCTTCTCAATTATGGATCTAAGAAAAAGAAATATTATATATATAAAAAAAATTACTATTTATTTCTTTTTGTCAATTTCTCTCTACTTTTTTTTTTTTTTTCATCCGGGTACTTTCGTATCCACGCATTCATATGTACTTTTACTGATTAAAGAACAAAAAATAAACTCATCATGATTTCCTTGCTTTTTTTCAGCTTTTATTTTATTATTTTTATTTATTTTTCACTGTTTGTGGCATTGTTAATTCTTCTGTCTTGAGCTGTTTTTCTCATTTTAATAGTCCAGTTGATATTTGAAGACACATGGCTAATACTTGCACAACAGGACACTTGACAACTTACACTCATTTATATGCAATAATATATAAGAGATTGGTGATTTATTAATATTGAATAGCGATGATGGTATTAGGAGTATCGAGCCATACAAATTAAAAGTTGAACATTGTTGTTGAATAAAAAAAGTAGTAATAGTCAAATCGATAGCATCGATTGCAAACTGATCATATCAATGTAAATGAATTATAAACTTGCAAAAAGTTCGAAAAATAGAACCATCCAATTTGATTCAATCTCAATAATCACTATAAGAAATGTCATTTTTTATTATTAAAAAATTAGTCATCAAAAGTCCAATATTTAGTCGCTGAAATGATTTAGTGACTAAAATATTTTGTCGCCAAAATCATCGCTTATACCCTGTCGGCGATAGTATTGGCGACTAAACTTTGTTTGGTCGCCGAATGTGACTATATTTCGCTACTAAATTATGTTTAGTCGGCAAATGTTATGTTTCCGCCACTAAAATTTTAGTCGCCAAATGAGGCTTTTTGGCTACTAAGTTATTGTAGCCGGGGAAGGTGTCACCTTTAGCTACTAAATAATTAGTCGCCGAAAGTACACATTTGGCTACGAAACATTATTTAGTCGGCAAAAGGTGCATTCCGTGACTAAAAATTTAGTGGCCAATAGTTTCTTTCTCTCATTCTCAATTGTTTTAGCTACTAATTATTTGGTCGCCAAAACTTTTTGGGTTATGTTTTGCTACTAAATTATTAGTCATCAAAACATTTGATTACGTATTTGGCTACCAAAATATTTGGTAGCCAAATGCTTTAACGTGTTTTTTTTTTTTAAAAAAAATAAAAATTTCTAAACAACCTGTATCCATTATGAATACAACTTATACCCTGTATAAACAATATAATCCATCAACACTAAATATGTTATCAAGCATTCAACAATGTGCACACATTTTAGCTCCAACCATTCAAAACATTAATATTGAACGTCCAATTCTATATATAATACAAATTCCATACGAACATTTTAGCTCCAACCATCCAAAACATTAATATTGAACGTCTTTCTATATATAATACAAATTCCATACGAACCAAGTCTAATCCAACGTCAATAATTTCATTTCATACATAATACAGGACTAACCAAATTAAGTAACAAAAAGGACATATGTACCACAACCTAAATTAGCATATATGCTAATTTCTACCATGCTAAATTAGCTTATAGTTACCACACCAATGGTATTTCTTCATTTGCAGCCTGTTCATAAGGCTTCCCATTATCCCAAGTTTCAAGAGCCGCAATATGATCACTGTGCTTCTCAAGCAAATCAGTAAACCGCAACATTATTCGTGATCTTTCCTGAAAAAGTTTAACAACAAAGATTACATTACGTAACTCATATTTCAAAATTGTTTGAAGTTAAAATAAGAATAAAGAAGGAAACAAAGGAAAGAAAGTACAAAGCAAATGATCAATGTGTGATATTCTTACATAAGCAGTCATCTTTGGCCATGGTCCTTGGTCGAATGCTTTGCGAGCCGCAAACACTGCTTGGTTGTCATCTTCAGCCTCACCTTCAGCGACATGAGCAATCACATCTCCTGTCCTGGGATCCAGGGTTGGAAATTTTTTCCCTATAGTCATACAATTTGCAAAAATTCAGTTTCACTACACATTCTTGAATTGAAGGAACATCAAGATAGAAACTTGAAAGCCTACAATATATTGTAAAAGGTATCATAATCGAAATATCTACTTAGTTTTTTGAATCAAAGGATGAAAACACACCTGATGCTGAATTCACGAATTGTTCATTGATGAGAAGCTGGGTATAATCTATTTGAACAGGCGGTGTGATTGGTACCTCAAATGCAACAGCGGTACTAAACCTATTAATGCCTCTGCCCCAGTTAGAGTACCGACCTGAAATTTGATCTTTTCACATCCAGGAAAGTCCTCATTCTCTTATGTCTTAGCCTTTTTGTGTTTTTTTTTTCATTGCTTCTAAACGCCTACATATAATTAAAGTTAAGTCATCAAAATGTTTAAAGGTGAACTGCATTGGAAGAGAATAAGCACCAAAAAATAAACTTTGCACAAAAAAAAAAGTCAATAAGTGACCACAATAAGTACTGAAACGTTCTCAACCAATTGGTTTAACAACTACAATGAATGAAATAAAGTGACCACAATATGTCCTCTTCTCATTCAACAACCGACCAGAACAAATAATGATACATAAATGCCTGGTAGATTTCACATCAAATTCACAAATAATGATACATCCCGTGTGTTTATCATAATAGCAAAAACGTTTAAGCTTGTTATTTGCCAAGGGTTTCACATGGAAATGTTTTCTTCCAATGTCAACAATAATTCATCTTACCCTCTATATGGCAAACACTACACAATGACATTCTCAAGTCAAGTTATTCCCCAAACTTTGACTGGTTATAGATTGTTATTTCAGGGATACCATAACATTAATCTTCATTCCTGGATAATATGTGATCTTTATGAACTACTTTCACTGATCATAGACTGTTATCTCCTTTTAAAACGTTACCAGTATGCATTAATATTTATGAATTTGAAGCCATGGCACGCTATTAAACTACAATTAAGTCCTTTATGACAGCATTTAAATGAAAGTACAAACCACAATTTTTCTACGGAAAATATGAATACAAAGTATGTTTAAAAAAAAAGATCTGATTAGTGGAAAATTTATAAACGTTAATAATTAAAGTCTTAAACACTTCCATGAATCTGTAATTATTTTGTGAAACTACCACTAAATTGTGATTTCCTCATTTCTCTTTCTTTCATAAAAATGAAATGAGTGTCATCCACAGGTGATCAAATTTCAAGAAACCCACAAAAGAACTGATTGAAGCTATAAAATTAGGGCAAATTTCAGAAGCACTGTAAAGTAACAATTAAGGAAAATTTCAGGGGTAAAAAGCTAATTACCTTTCAAGAAATTGGACTGTGCAGCGAAGACGACAGGAATGGAGTGAAATTTGTGGGTTTTGAGCTTGCCGAATCAAAAACTGTTTTACAACTTCAAAGTGGTCTTTCAAAAAAATTGATGGAACCCATTAATGGAAAGCTAGAATTAGAGCAAAAAGTGAATGACCCAATAGAGAATTATACATTAGAAATCATACCTTCTGACTATTTAAAGAACCCATGTGTGTGCGTGTATGTGAAGCTGTATGGGTTTTTGTGAGACAGAAAAATAGAGCCGAGAGGGAGAGAGAGGATCTCAGGCGACGGTGACTAACAAGGAGGTGAATCGGTGCTCCGATTGCCGGCCAACGCGAGGAGGAGCGACGGTGAGAGTGGAGGGGAGAGAAGGGGCGGTGAGGGAGAGGGAGAGGGAGAAGGACGTTGAAGAGAGAGAGAGAGAGAGAGAGAGAGGCGCTATTAATTGTTCAGGGTTGGGTTTGGTTTGGTGAGACCGTGAGATGTTTTATATAAATGGTTATTGGCGACTATCGACATTGGTCGGTAAAGGTATTTTATAAATCCCTCTAAATATTTGAAAGGTCTCCCTCCAAAACATTTTACTTCTTTGGCGACTAAAATTAAATTTTGTCGCTGAAAACAAACTTTTGGCTACCAAAATTTTGGTCGCCAAAGGTAAAAAATAATTTTTTATTTTACATTTGCCAACTAAAGGTTTTAGTAGCCAAATCTATACCTACGGCGACTAAAATTATTTTTCGTCGCTGAAAATAAACTTTTGACGACTAAAATTTTAGTCGCCAAAAGTAAAAAATAATTTTTTTTAATTTTCGTCGCTAAAAATCAATTTTTGGCGATCAAACTTTTGGTTGCCAAAGATAAAATTTAATTTTTTATTTTACATTTGCCGACTAAAGGTTTCAGTAGCCAAATCCATACCTACGGCGACTAAATTTATTTTTTGTCGCCAATTTCTAGCATTTTTGGCGACTAAATTTCTTTTAGTCGCCAATTGTGATATTTTTAGCTACTAAATTTTTTTTTAGTCGCCAATTGTAATATTTTTAGCTACTAAATTTTTTTTAGTCGCCCATAATCAATATTCCCCTACTAAAAAAAATTAGTAGCTAAAAATTTGACTTTTGCCGACTAATTTTGTTTTTGGTAGCCAATTTCGTAACTTTTGGCGACTAAACAATATGATCATATTAGAGTGATGAGTTTTTATGGGCACATGTTTTTTGGGTAGTTCACGTCACCGAAATTTTTAGCCAAGGTGCCACGTGGGCGAATCATGGTGTCGAGATATGGTCGGTAATACCGGAATCCGAGATATGCGAATAGAAGAGTCCTAGATGACAATAAACTACTTATTTGGATAGAGATGTGACTTTTTCATCTAATCTGAATAGTATGAGTTGTGATAGATGTTGTTTTTGTAAATGATAGAGTCCCATGAAGTAAGACTTCTAGGGGAAGTTGGACACTGACCATTATAAAAGTGAGGTACCCGTAGGTCTAAAGTATGTTTTTGTTTTTATTTTTTTGATCCGCAAAACAAAGCTTTATTGATGAAAAAAGCACAATACATGTAAATTTTACATTAACAAGCAGGGAAATGCACAGAGCATCATAACTAACCTTCACAATCCCAACTAGGTTGGCACCGCAAAGGAAGTACAATCACATGCTAGCATTTGACCCAACATTGGTGAGAAACTAATCAAAAGAAACCAAAGAAAGAAAAGAGCACAAAACAATAGAACAGGAAACAGTAATCAAATAAAATAACACCAATAGCAGGCCAGCAGCAAGAGTAGCCCAAAAAACCAAACCTCATCCCAAAACAGAACACCATCAGCAACCCCACCCACTTGTTTGGAACTCTCAACAGATAGTAGATTAGAGTATTGAGTATCATCAAATTCTTGATATGACTTTACCCCAATATGCTCTATAATGTAAACAATATAAACCCCATACAGCTGTGAACTCCACCCAGCAAAACACCCTAGCAGCAACCATAGCCTTATCCCAAAACAGAACACCATCAGCAGCCAGCAGTAGGAGCACCCAGACACCCAGAACACTTGTTTGGAACTTTTTGCTCAGTCATATCAATTTCTTGATATACTTTAACCCCAATATTCTCACCAATATAGACAATATAAACCCCCATTTAGCTGTGGACTCCACCTATCAGCAACCATAACAGCTGCAGCCAAAACATTACAACATCCATAATCAGAAACAAAAACACCAAATCAGCAACAGTAACCAAAAAAATGACACCAACAGCAGGCCAACAGCAGGGGCAGCCCAAAAAACCAATCTTCATCCCAAAACAGAACACCATCAGCAACCCCTCTACACCAATAGAACACAACAGCAGGAGCAACCCAGAAAGCCTGTTTGGAGCTCTCCACAGATAATAGATAAGAGTAATAAGCATCTTCAGTTTCTTAATATGTTTTACCCCCATTTGCTCACCAATGCAGACAATAAAACCCCCATTTAGTTGTGAACTCCACCCAGCAGCAACCATAGTAGCAATAACACACCAAGAGCATTCCTTTACATCAGCAACTATAACAGCAACAGCTAAAACAGCCTCAATGTAATGCATGTCTTACCTGTTCCAAATTGGCCACCACATCATGCACTGAGTATTAGAACTCACTAGAGGTTGCTATAATCCACAATGCAACTCTAGTTTTAATCAGCTCACAAACCTCCTCCAATATAGGTTGTTTTTCATGAAAGATACACTCATTTCGTAGCCTCCACACAGACCACAGGACTGCCAAAGGAATTGACTTCTAGATTTTCTGTTCAATCTTTCTCCATTTGTACCCTCTCCACCAATCCAATACCCCTTTCAACTTTTCAGGTATCACCCAAATCAAACCCTACCAATTCAGCAAATTTGTCCAGATCCTCCAAACATAAGGGCACTGCACCAGAACATGATACCCTGATTCCACCTCACATCTGCAAAAAACACAGTTTGATCGAGGCTCATTACTAAGACACCCCACTCTTTGGAGGAAAGCTCTTGATTTGATTCTACCCTTCCAAGTGAGCCAGCCAAAAAACTGAACTTTTGGTGGAGAAATATTATTCCAAAGCAGCCTTGATGTCCCCAAGCTCTGCGCCACACATCTTCTATTATAAATTGAATTAACTGTGAACAAACCTGAAGATGATGCCTTCCAAGCCAATGAATCAGCTTTTTCTAATAAAGATGGGTCATGTGCAAGTAAAAGGGACTGAATTCTTTCCATCTCATCCTCCTCTAAAACTCTCAGATTCCTTCTGAAACTCAGTTTCCATTCAGACAAGCCACTTCTTTTATCCATCATCTGCCTAAGAGTGACCTCTTGAAACTCAGTTTCCATTCAGACAAGCCACTTCTTTTATCCATCATCTGCCTAAGAGTGACCTCTTTTTCTACTGATAACTCAAATAATCTAGGAAAATCCTCCTTCAAGCATTTGTTGGTAGCCCAACTATCCTTCCAAAATCTAACTCTTATTCCATTTCCTACTTGAATGATAGAATTATACATAAAGAAAAAAAATAGGTTAGTATTGCTGTGTTCCAAACTAAGAATATTAGTCTAGACTCTTGAACAATAGGCACTGCCACTAGAAACTGGTCTCCACCTTCTACCAAAGCTGTCATATTTACTAATCAAAATGTCCTTCCGCAACACACGGTCTTCACCACCATATCTCTACCGCCATTTGGCTAGTAAACAATCATTGACTTCCTTCAACTTTTTAATCCCCAAACCACCCAAGTGCTTTGTTTTGGTAACCTCCTCCCATTTTACCAGATGGAGCTTCTTTTTGAGTTCTAAACCTCGCCACAAAAACCTGGCCTAAATTTTGTCCAGCAATTTTGATACACTTGCAGGCAATTTAAACAAAGAGAGGTAGTACACTGGTAAAAAAGATAGCACTGCTTTGATCAGTGTTAACCTACCTCCAAATGATAGTAATTTCCTTTTCCAAGATGCCAGCCTAAACTTGAATTTATTGATAACCGGCAACCATGTGTTTTTCCTCTTCGAGCTGGCACCCAGTGGTAAACCAAGATACATGAATGGTAACTTCTAGATTATACAATTCAATTTTCCTGTGAAAATATTTACATCAGCCTATTGTACACCTACTCCACAAACTGTACTCTTATGAAAATTAATCTTCAATCCAGAAAGCGCTTCAAAACACCTCAAGATTCTCTTAACATTCAAAATGTCATTCTCCCCCGCCTCACATAACACAATTGTATCGTCTGCAAATTGCAAATGGGTGACATTAACCTTCCTTAGGCCAATCACAACACCTTTGATTAACTCCAATGCTTTAGCTCTTTGAAATAATATATTCAAACCCTCAGCCACTATATTAAACAAAAAAGGAGACAGCGGATCCCCTTGTCTGAGTGCTTTTTCTGGGTAGAATTCATTAGTTGGGGAACCATTAACAAGAACTAAAACTCTAGCTGATTGTATACACTCCTTCATCCACCTAATCCACTTATCTTGGAAGCCAAAGCTTGACATCATATCAAAGAGATACTCCTAATTTAAGGTATCATATGCTTTTTCAAAATCCAGTTTCAAAATTACCCCCTTCTTTTTTTTCTTCTTCCACCAATCCACTACTTTATTGGCAACTAAAATCCCATCTAAAATGTTCCTCCCCCCCCCAATGAAAGCGGACTGAGATTCTCCAATTATTTTAGGCAGTACCTTCTTAAGTCTAAAAGCTAGAACCTTAGACAGAATTTTGTACAGAGATCCAATAAGGCTAATTGGTCTATAATCTGAAACACCACTTGGATTCTCATTCTTAGGTACTAATGTGATGAAAGAACTATTGATACCTTTCGCCAAACATCCATTATCATAGAATTCCTTGAAGAATTGCAAGATATCCTTTTTAAACACTTTCCAACACTTTTGAAAGCAAGACGGGTTGAAACCATCAGGTCCTGGTGCCTTATTTCCATCACTCTCTCTAACAGCTCTCCAAATCTCCTCCTCTGAAAAAGGAGTGACCAGCCCATTAGAATCATTATCTTGACCAATGGACTTGAAGACACCTTGGAGTTTAGGTCGAAATTTCCACTCCTCAGAGAACCTGCTTCTAAAGTATTTAGCTACCTCATGTTTGACCTTTTGTGGATTCTTATGAATCTCCTCATCCACTTCAATTGAATTCATCATATTTCTATTTTTCCTGCTTGTAGTTATGACATGAAAGAATCTTGTATTCTTGTCTCCTTTTAAACTCCAATTAACTCTAGACTTTTGCCTTCATAACCATTCTTCTCTCCTACTTAATGACCATACTTCCTTTCGAACTTCTCTCATTCTTTTAACCTCATTCTCTATAAGACTTCTAGATTTAGCCACTAGATCAATGGCATGGAGCTCCTCCTCCACTGCTTTTAATGAATGAGTAACATTGCCAAAGACCTCCACATTCCATTTTTTCAAAACTGAACATAGAACCTTCAGCTTATTCATAATAACAAAACCTGCCCAGCCAGTAATTGCAGAATCATCCCAAGACTTCTTCACAATTTCTCCAAATTTCAGATGTAGAGTCCAAGCGTTTATGAAATGGAATGGTCTTGGACCCCAATCCCTGCCATCTTTAACCAGTAACAAGGGGCAATAATCTAGAACACTTCTCTCTAAACCCCATAACTTTAATTTCAACCTTTCTAGCCACTCCATTGACATAAGTACTCTGTCAATTCTACTCCATCTTTCTCCTTCATTAGAATTGCACCACGTGAACTGTCTTCCCAACATGGGTAAATCAAGAAGCTCTATATTTTCTATAAATAGATTAAACTCTTTTATCCCTCTATCTCTTCTAGAACATCCCCTTATTTCCCCAAGATTTTGTATCTCATTAAAATCACCAGCTAGACACCAGGGATTACAGAAGCTAGATCTTAACCCGTACAGCATATTCCAGAATCTACTTCTCTCATAAACTTCATTTGGAGCATGAACATTGACATGGTATGTTTTTATTGGTAATATTTTTGAATGTGAATTGTATATTTGTCTGCTATCTTTGAGATAACTTGATTGACTTGATCGTCGGAGTGTTCCTGGGTGGGCGAACCACCGCGATATTTTCATCTTCTTATTAGCAGGTGGTTGGTTCAATCTATTTGGCCGCGTGCTTTCCAGCTAAATTCCCTATTTAATTGTGTGGTAGGAAATCAATACCCACATTTTCCAACTAATATATAGAATGTATTAGTATTTGAATTGAAACGGAAAAAAAAAAACCAAAATAGGTATGGCGAAAACGGTAGATATCAAACAATATTTAAAAGCTTGGATCCACCAACCACTTGTTCAATATAAATGGATGTGAATTTACTCATACTTGTAACTTTTTTAGTTAAATGTTTAAACTCAAAGGATTCTAGGCAGACTTTAAGTTTAAACATTTCAAAAATGTCAAATCCATAGGATGAACTAATTCTAAATACTTTTTTGTGAGCTAATTCTATACATCTAGTATTTTGCACATATTTAACATCTTAGGGTGACTTTCATAATTAGTGATTTGTGGATCGTGTGGAAGACTTGGATGGCCTCCACCACACACATGATAAGAACACTGGAAGAGATGTAATATTTGAGCTCAAATCCATGCTTGATCTTATTTAACACCACATGTATAAGGAAAAATTATGAATTAGTGGGACGGTAAAAATTTTATTGTAGTATATTTTCTATGTGCATGGTACAAGTTAGTCTTATGTTTAGTGTGAGTCCTTGTGTGAGAGTTATACTAAGAATATGTGCGGGCTGAACAAAGATTATAAATCCAAACAACAAATAGAGTTTTCAAGCCATTCTAAATATGGGTCGAGTAAGGTCAAGGCCCATTGGACTATGCCATTGTCGAATATGGAGGAGCACCAAATAGTTATCTCTAATAAACAGAGCTGAATGTGATGAGAGAATCGACATTGACCCATTAGCTGGGACCAGAATGTCCCTTTCAAGGAAATATGGTAGGGGGTTAACCTAGACATAGTAATGATGGAATGATAAGTTGCCTGGAATAGGGCTCAAGAAGGGTGACTCTATAAAATGAGGAGAGAGGCTGTAGAAACAAGTATGTGCTAAAAAACTTGAACCCCAAGAAACCTAAAAAGACTAACCCTTATACAAGGACTAATTTGTCCATCGGAGTGCTAATTCTAGCACCACCGTCTGAAGTTTTATTTCTATTTTAGATAACAGCTAGAAGATCAAAGGCTTGTTTAGACCAAATGAGTGTTCCATTTCCACCTCCACATAATTGGCACCGTTTGTGGAAACACTCAAACTCATCCATGGCAAGCCTAAACCAGGTTCCCCTAACAGTCGATAACACCACAACAGGAGCAGTTTCCAGAAGAAACCCCCACAAGGAGGTCTCTAAATTTTAACCTGCTAACTCTATTTCAGTATTCGACATCCACAGAGGATGCTATGTAAATGTTGATGGGTCGAATGTAACATAGTGAGCAACGTCTCAAAAACATGGTAGTGGAAAACGAGCGACTACGTCAAGAGTTGGTAAAGTCCTAACAATTACTACCTTCCCACGAGCATGATCGATCACTAAGAGTCCAAAAGAGGCGACAACGTCAACCTCAGAGGCATGGCAGCAGTACATCAAATTCCTCTTGGGAAGAACCTAGAAAACAAGCCCGAGGAGACGCATCTAGCTTGTTAGATGGGGGAAGCCCCCCGCAAGAGTGTCATAGACGAAAAAACAAGAGACGATGACTCACACTCAGAGGACAAACACGATCCTTTGATACGACATATAGCCAATGCGACCTTTCCTAAAAAGTTTAAGGCTCTATTGTTTACTCTTTGTGATTGTAACTCAGACCCCACAGATCATGTTCGTTATTACAAACAAGCAATGACATTACATACAGACGACGAGGCACTTATGTACCGAATATTCCCTAGCAGTCTGGGATCATTCGCTGTCAGGTGATACTATAAGCTCGAGCCGGCTTCAATTAAAAGTTTTCATCAACTTCAAAAATCCTTCAAGGCCAGGTTTATATCCAATGAAACTCAGCCAAAACAAGCAGACTCGCTATGAGCAATGAAAATCAAGACCAAAGAAACCTTGCACGAATATTCGACGCACTATTAGGAGTGTTTTAATCTAGTAGATGACGATTGCAACGACTCAATGGCAATCACAACCTTCAAGATGAGACTACATCCTGACAGCTCACTCAAAAGTTCGCTGACTCAAAAGCCTCCTAAGACAGTTTGGGCCTTGATGAAGAAGGTAGAAGAATACTGCAAAGTAGAAGACGATACAATGCGAGTTAAAACCAGACTGCAAGCTGCAGAAACGACAACACCTATCCTAGTACAGTCACTTACTATTGCACCACCAGACAGAACCCCTCCCAAGATGAGCCTAGAGCCAAGAGGCTAATTAAGAAAGAAGAACCGTCGAGATTCGTACTGACAAAACAAACAATACCAAGTAGAAAGCAGGCACTCTAGGCGGTCAACTAAGAAATACAGAGAATTGACTGAGCGGATCAGTAAAATTCTCTCAAAGATCAAGCATCTAGCCTCCTTCAAATGGCAAACTAAGATAGCTGGGCCGCCTAACATGAGACGAAGAAACTTGAAATGCGACTATCATATAGACCATGGGCACATAACTGATAAATGTTATGTCTTAAAGGATCATTTGGAAGATTTGATCCAAGGTAGCCAGTTAACTGAATACCTCCTAAAGAAGGCTGACCCACCAGGTGTGCTCGCTATACGTCCTAATTCACCTCCACTCGGGGTGATTCATGTGATATGTAGCTTACTCCTGCCGAATAGGGTGAATACGATCCAGTAGTAACAAACTGCCCAACTCAGTTTTGAGCTCAGTATGTCATCCAAACGGTAGTGAATGTCAAACGAAATTAGCTTCTCCGACGTTGATCTTGAAGGGGTCACTATGCTTCATGACGATGCCTTCATGATCAACTTGCTAGTAAACAAGTTCGTCGTTGGACGTATCCTGATTGACCAGGAGAGTACATCCGAGATAATGTACTATAAAACGTTTCTCAAACTCGGCTTTAAGGATGCGGATCACATGCCCGCCGATTACCGCTTGTTTGGTTTTAATACCAATCCCAAATATCCCTTGAGCAAGATTGTGTTACCAGAGCTAGCAAGCATGGTTACTAAGTTGTGATCGATATCTTTTGCTCTAAAAAAGCAATACCCTTACCGACCGGAAGATTTTGCAAGGGAGTAACAATGCCGAATGGCAGAAATCCCTAGGTTCAGGTTTAGTCCTTGGTTCAACTCTACTATGCCCATCACTATTCTATAAAAGTTTACATTGGGCTGAGAAGGATAAGGCCTCAATAGTTGAGGACGGACCTAAGAAAACGATGGAGAGGGAAATGAACTCTACCCTTAGCAATTGCCAGTAGGGAGAAGACAATGGTATTAGCGTTGGCCGTCTCCATGTCCATATTCCTATCCTTAACGAGGGCCAATTGGACAATGTTAGGGATTGAGAAGTGACGACAGAAAGTGACGACCCTGTCCTCAGACAGTAGGGCTTTCAGGTGGTTGGCCATAGAGTCAGAATAAAGCGTAAAAAGTAAAAGGAGAAGGTAATAGGAATAATGGCAAACCTGAATTGCGTGAAAGATAAGGAAAAAGACAAAAAAATGAAATAAAGAGTTAGGACTAGGAGGACTTATAGATTGAAGCAAAGGAAACTTGTGAACAAAAGAAAGAGAAAGCAGAGGAAGCAGAGCAATCAGGAGCTAAAAGTCGAAGATGGAAAGGTAAGAGGATGCTAGCATAAAAATCCCTTTGGAAACGGAAAGGCGAGAGGTTTTCAAATCGCATTAAAGGAATGAAAATCACGAAGAGGCAGGAAACCGCAATCATCTCACATCGCATCCTATCTGACGTGTCAGAAATCAAATAGCCTGTCCATTACGCATCCGAATTTCTAGGCACAAAGTACGATTAATCGGAATCCATGAATACGACCTCAATATGAAGCCGAGTACACTACCCATCATGAGCTGGTCTGGAGCTCGGGGGCAATTGTAGGGGCCGAACAAAGCTAATAAATCCAAACAGCAAACAGAGTTTCCAAGCCTATCTAAATATGGGTCAAGCAAGGTCAAGGCCCATTAGACTATGCCATTGCCGAATATGAAGGAGTGCCAAATAGTTATCCCTAATAAACGGATCCAAATGTGTTGGGAGAATCGGCATTGACCTATTAGTTGGGATCAAGATCAGAATGTCCCTTTCAAGGAAGTGTTGTAGGGGAGTGGGCCCAGATAGAGTAATGATGGAATGATAAGCTGCCTGGAACAGGGTTCGAAAACGGTGACTCTATAAAAAGAGAAGAAAGGTTGTGGAAACAAGTATGTGCTAAAAAACTTGAACCCCAAGAAACCTAAAAAGACCAACCCTTATACAAAGGTTAACTTGTTCGTCGGAGTGCTAATTCTAGCACCACCGTCCAGAGTTTTATTTCTATTTCAGGTGACAGTTGGAAGATCAAAGGCTTATTTGGACCGAAGGAGTGTTCCATTTCCGCCTCCACACAAAATATTTTATCTATAATACAATATTTTTTCCCTGTCCTACTAGTTTAGAATTTTCCTTACTTCTAAAGAACTAGGGATAGAAAAATTAAATTTCATGTATAAAGGATTTTGTGGATCTGTGACCAACAAAGAACATAAATGAATCATATCATAAATACAGAAAGATGTAAATGAAAATAACTCAGAAAAAGAGAGAGGCACCGCACCAGTTATGCCCCATAAAATGAACTTTGTGTGGTTCCTCTTGCAATATTAAGTCCCATACACATGAAAAAAGTTATAAGATGACACACGAAAGACCCACACTATAGCACCCCATTTTAGATCAAGCTGAATGGCAATAATTATTATTATTTTTTTTAATAATCAGGAGTTTGAGTGAGCTTGTACGTACCTTAACTAATCTAAGATTCCGAAATTAATGACCGGACAAATCTCTAATACTCATTTAGAATGACTCAAACTCGAGATATTAGATTTTGTTGTCCAATTTTACCTTTCAAACCACCCTTAGAATTGAATAATAATAATCCTAAACCCCAAAGATTGACATAATGGTCAAGATTTAGAACCTGGAGATGTGTTTCCTCGGAGGTCTCAAGTTCGTAACCTCCTAAGTGCAAACAAATTTTTTGGATCAGTCCATATGGGATTTTGTCCTAGCTTTAATTAGACCCCCTATTAGTGGATGGTGGGATTGGTCCCACAAATTAGTCCAGTCCAATGGCTTTAATTGGACCCTTTACTAGTGAATGGTGGGATTGGTCCTATAAATTAATCAGTCTAATGAGTTAGATACCGAGTTATAAAAAATAATCATAATAACCTTAACTACATGTTTGTCACACTATCAAAATTTACTCTTATATAATGGATATGTGTCAATTGGTCAATTGAGATTAGTCTCTCTGATTAATCGATCTAGTAACTATATGTTTGTGACACTATTAAAATTTACTCTTATACAATCGATGTGTTAAAATGAAATGTTGTGTATTACAAATTTGTTCTTGTTGGCTTTTTGGCTTTTCGAAGGGTATTTTTGTGAATGTGAGCGTGCCAGCAAGGATCAATCAGTCCTTACAGAAATTATAATTGCCAACCAATTATCAGACGATTGTGTTTTAGTTCTTTTCAGCCTCAATGAAGAGGACTTTTACTGGTGGCTTGAACTATTAAAATTTACTCTTGTACAATCGATGTGTTAAAATGAAATGTTGTGTATTACAAATTTGTTCTACAATGGATTAAAATGATAATAATAAAAAATATATGAAAGTGCTATTGAGGCTTGAGCCATCAAAGGCTGAGGGATGGAAGGGAAGGGGAAACGGAGGGAATAATTCTTGGCTTGACTATTTCATAACCATCCATCTCGTTTGGAATGGAAAGAGTAATTTCTTGATGCTGGTCTTTCATCATGTTTTGGAGCTCTCCTTTCCTTACCTCACCTCTATGGGATCCAAAAGCATATTAAACAAATAATGATCCATTATTATTTAGAAAATAATAATTATATATAAATAAACATTTATTGTGAAAATTCAAAGAAAAGTTTATTTTATTATTTTTTATTTCAAATCCGTCATAGATGGCAGCACTCTTTATAAAAAGTGAGAGAGAGGTACTATAAATATTTTGGAATCAAAGAGAGTGTTGGTCAACCCAAATTGATGAACTTTTGCACTGAGAATGTCAGCTTACAATTTGCATGCGGACTTTGCCTCTCGGCCCACAGCACTACCCACTCCACCACCGAGACCACCCTAACAGCCATAAAAGTGGTAAGTGAAAGCGATGGAGGGTAATTCGGTCAATTAATTAATTTTTTAAAAATAAAAAATATATAGAATAATTACTCTTTTTATTATATAAAAAAAAATGCTGACCTTAGTTTTGCATCAATATTGAGTGAAAAAATATTTTTGAAATCAATAAATCTATGGATACAAACCCAAGCATAAAAGGCTCCACTGAGTGATGTTTATTATCGCGACTAATTTTGAGTCTTTTAATACTTTGTGTTAAAATTTCAACAATTGAAAGTTAGGTCAAGATTGCCAACTCAAAAATAATCCATCTTTTTATTTTTTTATTTTTTTTCATCATATCACCTCTCTACTTTTTTGCACATCTTTTCGTAAAAAAACAAAAAATGCACTTATTTAGGTCATTTCAAACAACCTTAAACACAAATAGATTTGTTAATGGTTGATGAAAATTTGTCACTGTGTGTGTGATCCTATGTAAAAAGCTCATAAAAATAATTTATTTCAAAGTTCAAAAAAAAAAAAAAAAAAAAAAAAAGGGGCAATACTACAATATTTGATGGGAGTATATGTTTATTTTATATAAGTGAAATAACTAACTTTTTCCTTCTTTTCTCGATGTGAGATTGTGTAGAATAAAAATTAACAACTGTTCGGGCGGGAAGTTTATTTCGAATAAAACAATATCAGTCATTTAATCTTTAATTATATCAATTTTTAGTTTCTTTTGAATCAAACAAATCTAACTAATATATTTTGAAAAAATTGCTAAGATTAGTTTATTTCGAATCAAACAAATCTAACCAATATATTTTGATAAAATTGCTAACAATATATTTTGACAAAATTGCTAAGATTGGGGTTAAACTAGCGAATCAGTTAAACCGAAAACGGTTTAGCCTAATCAGTTAGGTCAAAAGACTAATCAACTTATACAAAAATTAATTAATTAATTTTTTTAATTGTTATTTTAATTTTAAAATTTAAATTATCTTGAACTGAAATATGCATAATATACAATATTAAATAGAAGTATAATGTTCATTTAAATAAGTGAAACAACTAACTTTTTCCTTCTTTTCTCGATGTGGGATATCGAGATAATTTTTTTCAAATATCATAAAAATTAAATTATAATTATATATATGAAAACATAAATATTTCTCAAATAGAATCTATATAAAATTTTAGAAAAAAATAAACCTTTAAAATGTGCCACATAAAAAAGGTATAAACACTACTTATATATATATATATATATATACACACACAAAAACACTTTTATCAAGAACCAAAGAAAAATGAAATGAATTCAATAAGAACTACACTTCAATTTGTCAATCCTCAATTTTGCAGACGAAAAACTCTGGATATTCATCTTCACGATTCAGCATAATTGTGAAATTATAGAATTAAATTCAATTTTGGGTTATTAATTACATTATCGAAAGACCCTAAGTATGTTTAATAATAACGCATAATCACCTACTACTCAAATCTAAAAATTAACTAAAAATAGATTATAGCTTTAAGTTAGAGGAACTTCTCATCATGATGGAAAGTAGTTTCCATTTTAATTTCGAACTAACAAATTAAACAAATGGGAATGTACTGCAAATTAAATAATCATATTAAACAAATTGGAAAGGCTTGTACGACTGAACATGTTTTTCTTTTTGCAAAACTATCTACTTATTAATTAATTAAATCATATTCTTCGGCTTTTGATTTTCTTTCGCCGTAATTGTTGAACACTTTTAATAATCCAAACCCAAAAAGCCTAAGTTTTTGCTGCATAGTTCATGCTTTTAAGTAATGTTATACTCAAATAACTTTGCAAATCCAAAAAATTATGGTTAAAAACTTTTTTAACTGATCATATGCTTGAAACTTAGGTTAGACTTATGGTTGTTAGTTGCATTGCAGCTTCCCATCATTACTTTATCTTTCTTTTTTTTTTTAACGATTCAAAAATTTTGATTGAAATATGATCACTCCATTTTAGGACATGTTTGGGGGTTGGTTTGTTTGTTTGTTTTTTTTTTTTTTTTTATGATTTTTTGACTTTTTTAGTTAATACATTTGGGAAGTTGATTAAAAAAAATTATTTTTTTGTGAATGAAAAATTGATGTAACATTTATTTTTATTTTTTTTTAACTGATGACAAACAGCTTAATGACTTTTGATCTTTTTAACTTTCTAGTTAAAAACTTGCTTTTGGGAGTCTCCTCATGCATCGTTTGAGGTTTGTTTTTTTTTTTTGAACTTTTAGGAGTTTATAGAAGCTAATGTGGCTAATGTGTTTAGATAGTTATTAAACAAATATATATATATATATATATACATATATATTAATGAAAAAGCTGATGTGATATTTAAAAAATTTAGTTGATAGCAAATTAACTTATTAATTTTTTGACTTTTAACTAAAAGTTTACTTTTTTGAGAAATCCCAAAGACCCTCTAAACAACCATAATTTATTGCAAATATTGCCTTTAAACTACAATTTTTGTTGCCAGTAATGATGTTTTATAATTTTTTTAATCAACAAAAAAAACTTCATTAATGAAATTCAACTTGATTAATTTACATTAATAAAGGGGAGGCGAGAGCAAAAAATATCATTGCATGCCTACCTAAGCCCCATTAAGTTGGCTCTAAATAGGACACTCAATTATGTGCTAGCTCAAACCAAGTTGGTGAGAAACCAACAAAGAGCAGGAAAACAAAAACAAGATCCAAACAAGAAGCAGAAAGAAAAGAGCCGACGGCAAGAAGCAACATAGCTCAAACATTTTCCCTGTTTCTCCTCTGATGCAGCTCCAGGACTGCCTTTTTGTGCACCACACAACCACCACCAATACACACGCTTACCTAATTGAAATTGAAGAGAACATCATTGATTGAGAAAAGCCACTCCTTGGTTGAAGCTTTAAGTCACAATGCAACTCTATGTTTTATAATAGTTGGTACATATATGTTTATTACAACAAATGATACTTTTGACAACTAATTTTTTGTCATTAAAAGTCAATATTTAGTCGCCGAAAACTTTTGCTGACTAAATTATTTGGTTGCCCGCTTAGTTGTTGAACATTTGTGGGGAAAAGTAAGTGGCTACTAAATCCTTGTCAGTCGTCAAAAATCATCAAATGATTACCAAACTTTTAGTCACCAAAAGTTTTCAAATAAAATATCGTTTTAACTTTCAACAACTAAATGTTTTAGTCACAGATAAGTTTTGTCGCAATAGTATTACATTTAGGGAGCAAAGCATTTAGTCACGAATGGATTTTACAACTAAGCATTATAGCCGCTGAAAACTAGAGATTTTTTGGTCATGCAAAGATGACATGTTTTTTCATGACTGAATCTTTTTGTCGCCAAAAACATCAATTATATTGAGCTACAAAATATTTAGTAGCCAAAAAAAATTATTTTTCGTTTTATTTTTGTTTGGCTACTAACTCATTAGTCGCCAACAAGTTTTCGTTTATTTTAGCTAATAACTATTTAGCCACCTAAAGTCTTACTCTTTTTTTTTTGCTGCTAAATGTTTAGTCGCCAAAAACCTTTGGTTTCTTTCTGGCTACCAAATATTTAGTCGTTAAAAACCTTGATTTCCTTTTTGGCTACCAATTAGTTAGTCGCCAACAACTTTACTTCTTTTTTGGCTACTTAATGTTTAGCCACCAAAAACTTCATTTAGTATTTTTTATTATTATTATTATTACTTAATTTCTCCACAATCTATATTTATTCCTTGCAATATGTACCCTGTACATAAACAAAATAATACAGATATCTATTATATTATCAACCATTCCATAACCTATATCCATTTGACTTTCAACCATCAAAAAATATTAACTTTTAACGTCAAATTTCATACAAACCAAATACAATTCAACCTAAAATAATAATTCCATACAAAACAGAGAATCATACAAAAATCATATCCTCCGTATAAAAAAAAAAAAAAAAAAAAAAAAAAAAAGAAGAAATATCCACTTCCACGCCATATGGCCATTTGGCATGGTACAAATTACATGTACCATGCCAAAAGGTAATCTATATCATGCCAACAATAATTTGTTCCATGCCAATAGTAATCTTTATTAGGCCAATAGTAGTCTGTACAAATAATAGTAGTCCACACAAAAATAGAGGACAACAAAATAATGGATTATACAAAAATAATCTCATTCGTAGACAAAAAATGAATATCCATAATTCCACGCCAAAAACCATCTGTAAAAATAATGGTACTTGTTAATATTGATTTAATAACATTGGCATTTCAAATTATAAAAGAAAATTATATAAAACTTGAATGTATATAATCTTTTCAAATTGAATAATTATAGTTTTAATCATATGTTGCATGTCTAGAGAAGTTCCCCCCTTTTGAAACGGAATTTTCAGTTAAGTTTAAAGCATTTTCAACTTTAACTCCTAAACTACATGTCCCAATTACGTGACACCTGTCTACACAAGTCATATTTTTTATGAGGAAGCTTTCGGTAACATTTCTAGAGTGGGTCAGGGGCTATTTTGTATTTTTGCCCTCCGAACACCATTTTCGACTATGTTTAAAGCATTTTAAACTCTAACTCCCAAACTACATGTCCTAATTACTTGTCATCTATCTACACAAGTTGTATTTCTCACGAGGAAGCTTTCGATAGCATCCCCAAATTGGGTCGAGTTCGTTTGTCTACACAAGTTGTATTTGTCACGAAGAAACTTTCGATAACATCCACAGAGTAGGTCGGGGGCTATTTTGTATTTTTGCCTCCCGAATGCCCTTTTCGATTAAGTTTAAGACATTTTCAGCTCTAACTCCCAAATTACATGTCCTAATAACGTTCCGTCTATCTACACAAGTCATATTTCTCACAAGTAAGCTTTTGATAACATCCCTAGAGTGGGTCGAGGGTTGTTTTGCATTTTTGCCTCCCGAACGCCTTTTTTCAATTAAGTTTACATCGTTTTTTACTCTAACTATAAACCTACGTGTGGTAATTATGTGTTGTCTATCCCTACAGGTTGTTTTTGTCACAAGGAAGCTTCTTGTGACATCCTTAGAGTGGGTTGGGGTTAGTTTTGCATTTTCACTTCCCGAATGCCCTTTTTCGACGAAGTTTAAGACATTTTTTACTCTAACTCGCGACTTACGTGTCCTAATTACGTGCTGTTTGTCCACACAAGTCGTATTTGTCACGAGGCTATCGTCGATTGCATTCTAAAGTGGTTCAAGAGCTGTTTTGCATTTTCGCTCCAAACGCCCATTTTTGGTTGCCAAAGAGTAAAAGTAAAAATTATAACTGTTATTCGGCGACTAAATTTCTTTTAGTCGGAAAAAATTAGAATACCACAACTAAATTTTTTTTGGTCACGAAAACTACATATTTGTCAATCAAATTTTTGGCCACCAAAGAGTAATAATAAAAATTATGGCTGTTATTTGGCGACTAAATTTCTTTTAGTTAGCAAAAATTAGTATACCATGACTAAAACAAACTTTAGTAGCCTAAAACCTAAACTAATGCTGCCCAATATTTTTTTTGTCTCCTATTGTGGCATGTTTGGTGACTAAATAGTTTATTAGTCGTCAATAATTAATATACCTTGACTAAAAAAATTTAGTAGCTAAATCCTGAAACAACGCCGACCAATTTAATTTTTAGTCGCCTATTATATAACTTTTGGTGACTAAATTTCTTTTAGTTGCCAATTTTAGTTGCCAAAAGTGCAAATTGTTGTAGTGGTTTCCATGAATTGTGAAGTTGGTTTTGAGATTTTTTTTGGCTAAAATACTCACAAAAAATAAAATAGACTTTTTAGTCAAATAAGACAAAACATCATATCCAACTCATAATCATTGCATCATTTTTCTCACAAAAAAATCAAAAAAGCCAAAAAAATTAAAAGCCCTTCCCAAACTAGTCTTTTTAGCCCCAGGCTAAAATGGCCAAAAAATCCAAAAAGCCAAAAAATCAAAAAACCAACCCACTTCCCAAACATGCCACCTCTAATTAAGTTGTTTCAGGTTTTCCCAAACATGCCACCTCTAATTAAGTTGTTTCAGGTTTTCTAAGAAATCTAATTTTATAGTGCTAGAAAAATACTTTGACCACTCCAACAAATTTAAACAATTGCATGAGGAAAAACTATTTTCCAATTTATGACTCCTTTAAAATGCCCTTTAACCCTTTTTTAATAAAAAGAACTTAGCCATGGTGTATAGGTTTGAAAAGCAAAATTAAATCACAAAAGCGAAAGAAAACAAAAAGAATTACAAGTTAATAATTGAACTGAAAACCCCAAGAAGTCAGACTTCGAGGATGAGAAGTGGCCAATAGGCCCATCTCAGATTACTCATTCTGGACCATCACAATCTAGTAATTAAACCCAAGGAATTAAAATAAGGGAAATTACACATCAATGAGACTTTAATAAAAATATTACAGATTAGTGGAAAACTTTAAAATTTCAATTATTAATGTTTATAAACTTTATGATTGATTTGCAAATATTTTGAACAATTATATTGAATTGTAATTGTCCCATTAAAATATGGCTTTGTTAGGTGGAAATTCTTTTATACGTACTCTAATAAATGTGCATAATACATGTAATCCCACTTTCACTCATTAGATCTATAAAATTAATTTGAATCATTAATTATAATTATATTAGGTTGTAACTGATATCGCTTTGGGACATCACAATGGTATGTGACCAAACACCATCCCGACCTTGCATATGGTATAAACTAACAGGTGACACATGTAATAAGTAAGAATAAAAATAAATAATAAAAAAAATTAATATTATAATATATATATATTGTCCAAGTGATAAGAGTGTTCTTAATAAAATCTAAAATCTTAAATTTAAATCTTGTGCTAGTCGTTTCATCAACATATGAAACTGTATTCTTATGGTTTGTAATTTTTCAAACCATAAGGATAATTCGTATTTTAATCAAATCTCATTTGGACACTAAATTTAGCCTTCACTTAATAATAATATAGATATAGATAAAAATAAAAAATAAATATGGGTAAAGTATACATTTCATCTTTAATATTTTATCCAAATTATTTGAACTATTATATCTTTTAATTACAACAAATAAATCCTCATATTTTAATTCGTGCTTCAATGTGATTAAGTCACTTACGGTTTAAAGGTGATCATGTGAACACATTCTGAGGGCATTAAAATAAAAGAATTATGAAGGTGTCGTTTGATAACACTTACGTTTTTAGTTTTCTACTTATATTTATAAAAATTTTAAAAATTTAAATAAAAACTTGTTTGGTAAAATTTTTGATTTATAAATCAGTGGTCTCAGTTTATAAATTTGGCCAAAAAATGAAAACACAAAAAATGTATTTCCATTTTGAGTTTTCAGTTTTTTTTTTTACCACTTTTTTTTTTTTTTTTTTTTTAACGGCTAACACTAGCCACCACCCGCACCATTTTCCACCACCGTCTTCTGCCACCCACCACCCACCCCCCAACACCACCTACCACCACCACCACTCGCCACGGCCACCCACTCCTCGCCACCACCACCACCATCCACCACCCACCTGTCATCCACCCGCCCACACCCAACATCACCACTACCATCCACCACCACCACCGCCCCGCCACGTATTGCCACCATTCTACTCACCACCACCTACACCTACCAGCCAACCTGCCACCACCAGCCACCCACCTGCCACCACACCACCCACCACCCACTCGGCACCTAGTTGCCGCCAACACCCACCACCTACCACCACACCACCACCACCACCCACATCGCTACCACCTACCACCCGCCACGTCACCCCACCCACCACCACCACCACCACCACCACCACCACCTACCACCGTTACCCCCGACCCACCACACCACCACCATCACCACCACTACCACCGTCGCACCACCCGCCACTCGCTAACCACCCGCCACCGTCACCAACCTACCCACCATCACCACCACCACCCGCCATCCGCCACCACCTGCCACACCACCACCACCCGCCACCGCCACCGCCACTATCCACTCGCTATCATCTACCACCACCGCCACCGTCACATACCCACCTACTACCACCACCCGCTACCCACCGCATCCGCCACCCATCCGCCACCACACCACCACCCGCCACCACCCACTCGCTACCACCCACCCCGCACCGTCACCCCTCTCCACCACCACCACCACCGCCCACTAACCACACCACCCAACCGTCACCACGCATTTCTACCACCGTCTTTGCGCCCACTTGCCACCACTTGCCATTTCTCACTTTTTTTTTAATATTTAAAATTTTTTTAAACATTTTGTCAATCACCAAATGTGTTTGTAGTTTATGTTTTTAAAAATAAACAAAAAATAAACAAAAATCAATTTATAAAATTTTGTAAATATAAACTGAAAATATAAACATTACCAAATACACCCAAAATATTACACTTTTCACCCTTTAAATTTTACTTTAATCTCTTATGTATTAACTTTCATTTTAATGTCAACACAACAAGTTGATTGAAGAAGTAAACTGAAACAAGGTTAAATCAGGCAATTAAATGTTACAATTAAAAGTTGGTAAACTAAAGTAAATTTTGAATGATGTTTTGAACAGAAAAAAAAGAAGAGTGTAATTTAACCTTAAAAAAGAAGTTTTTAACATGACTCTTTGTCAAAAATATATAAATAACAAAAGTTTCCATGAAAAGGTGGTGGTACCATGAGCCAATTAGATTTGTCCAATAACATTTCTTTATTGAAGGAACCACCAAACAAGATTTGAAATTTGACACAACTGAGAGGCATTAATGTCTCCTTTGACAAGATAGTTAAGATTGATTCAACAGTCATTAAAATATAAAATAAATAGAGTAAAAAATTAATAAAATATAATATTATATTTAAATTATAATTATTTTATTTTTTTCTCACAACATAATAAAAAAATTAAAAATTCTTTCTAAAACTAAACTTTTTTAAACCAATTAAAATAATTAAAAAATCTAAAAAGTCATATTAAAAAATATTTTCTAAAGCGAAGGGTAAAGAGGAGTCCAAACACTCTTTTCTAAAAAATTAAAAAAAGAGGTCCCAAACACAAAGTACACAGCAACCCTTAGGCTACTGACCACTGACTGGCCCATCCAACCAAAAAAGAGTGGAAAACCATGGACAAAAGTTAAACCCATCAAACATTTTTTTGAGTGCTGTCTCTGTAACATAATGAATCAGAGCCCTCATTTGGGACACATGTCTCAATCCCATGGTCCTGTCATGGTCTGCAAATAGATCGAATGCACGTGGTTAAAGGGTGCCCACCCATGGTTTCAAGCACTACTTTTGTCCCAAACCATTGGCTTCTATATAAACTGCTCCAGGAGCTTCTGCCAAATACTAACAACCGTGTTTGGTTGTGTTTTTTTCAAAAATATTTTTTAGAAAATTTTATTTTTTTTATTTTTCGTATTTTTTTATTTTTATTGATTTTTTTAATATTTTAAGTAATTTTTTTTTTTAACTTTTTAGACATATTTAACATAAATATACTTAAAAAGTAAAAAAATTGTGAAAAAAATCTTTTAAAAATTCACTAAATATAAAAAAAACAAAAAAATGTTGAAAATTCAGTACAATTTTTGTATTTTTATGTATTTATTAAAAATTTTAAAATATTTTTTTACAATTTTTTTTATTTTTTAAATACATCTAAGTAAGGGTGCATTTAAAAAAGTAAAAAAATGTTTAAAATTTTAAAAATATTCACAAAACAAAAAAAAACACGAAAACTAAAAAACTAAATTTTCAAAAAACTTAATTTAAAAAACTCAAACCAAACACACTGGAACAATTTTCTCTCTTGCCATATTCTCAATACAAAATAATTCATAAATTAATTATATATATATATATATTCACTAAACAAT
Organism: Camellia sinensis; assembly: GCF_004153795.1. NCBI lineage: Eukaryota > Viridiplantae > Streptophyta > Magnoliopsida > Ericales > Theaceae > Camellia > Camellia sinensis. The sequence goes on from NW_021026212.1 coordinate 409,146, forward strand.
ATAACAACAATATTTTTAAAAAAGTAAATTATAAAT
>NW_021026212.1:423502-609550 GCF_004153795.1 Camellia sinensis
AAAATATTTAATAAAAATATTAATAAAATATTTAAAATTCTTAACATTTTTTATTCATCATTATTGACATTGGTAGCGCTGAACTCCTTTACAAGTGTACAACCTATGAATTAAAAGAGTGTACAACCAAAGTTTGATATTTTTCTCTAACCAGTAAAAGACGATGAACTCTGTTTTTTGGGCAATGTACAAACAGTAATGATAAAGATTCTTACAAAATATAATTTCACAATTCTTAAAATAATTTGAACCATTTTCGTCATTGTAAGAGATAGAAAAAAAAATTTAAATACATTAATAATCAATACATCAATGAGAGTCGTGGAGATCCTCCTTCGTGAGAGTCTCAAACATTTTCCATGTACAAATTAACTTTAAATACACTGTAAAATGACAAAATCGAGTCTTGTAATAAAAAAAAGGGGGTACTTTTGTTATTTAATTTTTTATATACTTATGAGGGTTAGAAAAAGCTACAAAGCGCAAAAAGTAATTTACAAATTTGTCAAAAATAAAATATATAATGTAAATTTAAATTTAATTAAATATGAACCACATCTAAAATGAATAAATATTATTTTTTGGGGATAAATTTAGCATTTTTTGAAATAACAATATACAAGTTGTTCCAAGTTTTCCTTGTAGTTGATTTCTAAAGCTTATTTTAATTCAACTTGTTTTTTGTCTTCAGAAAAAAAAAAAAAAAAAAAAATTAATTTTTTTGGTTACTTTTTAGGTTCATACTCACCACACAATCTAAAAAAAAAAAAAAACTGAAACCGAAAATAAGTTATTAATTTTTATTTTGAAAAAATCGTATTTTCAAAAAAAATTGAAGTTTTCTAATATGAACAAATTTGAAAAGTAAAAATTTTGACAGTAAAAAACAAAAATAAAAGGATAATTTACATTTATTTCTCTTATATTGTGTTTGATTAAGAGATTTGAGAAGTGATTTAAAAAGAAAAAGATAAAAGATAGATGAAATATAAATAAAATATATCTTTCACCTAATTTTACATACTTTTTTCTTTTCCATTTTCAAATCTCTCAACTAAACCCAGCGTTAAAGTTTGATGAAAATAAAATTAGCCTACACCTCTAAAATAATTACACCGATATCTATTTTAATAAGATTAAACTAAGGCCTTACTTGGAAAGTGGCTTATAAATTGATTTTTTGACTTATTACGAAAGAACATGTTAAAAGTTGAAAGTGATATAATCCAAATAAGTCAGCCTCCGTTTGGCAACTTCAACTTGGGCTAAAATAGCCACTACAGTCCAAAATAGGCTAAATTAGCCATTACACGACAAAATGAGTTCACGGGCATGACTTACCTACAAGCCGAGTTGAAAGTACGAAACTACCCTTGGCACTGTGTTGACAAATCCACAGCCTGTAACCCCTCCCCCCACACACACTTCGCAGTAGTTAGGTCATCCACAGCCGCTCGTCGAAGGAGGCGACCTAAACAGCGTTGCTCGGGGAAGAACCACAGCCATACCTCTGACAGGCCAACACCACCGGAGTTCATATCAGCGGCGACCCTCATCCTCACTCTCTCAAACACGATTGATTTTCAGGTAATGGTTGGTTTTACCTTCTTTTTTTTTTTGGTTTTTTTGGGGGTTTGTTCGCATAATAGCTTATCCTTGAAGCCGATCTGGAAAGTTTATCTTTGAAACATTGTTGTTGCTGCTGCAAAATTTCCCTCTAATTCTTTGGGTTACATTTTGTTCATTTCGGTTTGCAAAAATGGGAAACCCAGTGTCATATCTCTCCCACTCACTGCAAAACCTCACTCCGATGGACACTCAGTCATGGAAACTGGTCGTCACGGCTGATTTGTGGTGGAAAACACATATTTCTTTGACAATTTTTTGAGGTGTTCTTCACAGATGACATATGTATTTATGAAAAAAAAAACGGTTCTGAAATCAGATTTTCTGCTTAGTTTCTACTAATTTTTCCTTAACTCTGGACTTTCTAATCAGATTTTTTTGAGATTCTGAAATCTAAATTTCTATCTTCATAAATCTGATTGTTCTGCCTAAGCTGAAATCTGAATGCTCATATCAGATTTTTGTGAAATATGAAATCTGAATTTCTGATTTCTGCTGAAATATGAAATCAAAATTTTTCTCTTCATTAATTTCCAAATGTGTCCATGTGTCTTCAACAATTCTGAATTTACACAAATTCTGAATTTTTCTCTTCATTAATTTGCAAATGTCTCCATGTGTCTCCATAACAAATATCAGTTTTGTATAAGTTGTTTATTTGATTTCTTTTAATTATCATTAAAAAATAACAAAATTCATATCAAAGTGTTCATTGATTTTTGAATGCTGAAAATGAAATCTGATTTTTCCAAAATATGAAATCTGAAATCTGAATTTCTGATTTGTTTTGATTTTTTCCTCAAATCTGGAATTTGTAATCGCATTTTGTTGGCTGAAATCTGAACTCTATGTGTTTATCATGTATTGATAATAATGTATTGAACTCAAATCTGGAATTATTGATAATAATGTCTTCATAAATATCTGAACTCTATGTGTTGATAATGTATTGATAATGTATTTATTTTGTCCCACTCATTTTTGTTGCTGGAATTTCTAAATATATGTATTCATAATAATCTGAAATCTGAATTTGCCCTATGTTTATCGTCATAAATCTCAGAATGTCTGTCTTAAACAAATCTGAATTTACAAACAAATTTGAGTTCATAAATTCTTAATTTGATTTCTTATAATTCTCATTACAGGAAAAAAAAAAAGTTCATATCAAAGTGTTTATTGATTTGTGAATGGTGAATGCAATCTGATTTTCCTGAATTATGAATTCTGAATTTCTGATGTTTTCTGATTTTTGTTTATGAAATTTCGAATTTGTAATCAATTTTTTTGCTGAAATCTAAAATCTAATTTTATGTATTCATATAATAATCTTAAATCTGAGTAAAACCCTATGCTTTTCTCGTCATAAATATGAGAATGTCTCCACATCATCATGTCCTCATCTTGCTTTGAACTGAACAATCATATAGCATTTCAACATAGGCTGCCATGTAATCAATTTCATTGTTATAACACAAGAATCATGTTGCTTAGGAGATGAGAAAGAGTGACATTATGTACATTTAAGGTAACATTGGGAGATGAGGGAGAACAAATTAAATTGGTTTGAGATAATAAAGAAAGGCATATTACCTTGTGGTTTAACTAAGATTATGGCTCGGTAAGGCTTTGATTGAGTAGGATGGTAAAACAAGCTTCATGTAACCGACCTACAATTGTTGGACACATACGCAACTATAGAATCAATTTTCCAGCCCTACAAACCTCTCATAAACCCAGATGTCCACACCACTTCCTTTGATTGAGAATGTCTCCATGGCTCTTAAAAAAATCTGTATTCATATGTGGCTTCATTCATATATATGAGATTTTTTTTTTTTGGTTATTCAACTTCACTTCTCATTACACTGGACATTTCAATCTGTTATTAGAAAATGTATGGAACTTCAACTACACTATTATTATATTGTGGCTTCATGAATGTAAACTTGCCATTGGAGCACTCGATTGCATATGGCATAAAGTAATTGTTTTTTGTTTTCATTGACATATTTATCAAAAATGTAAAACAAACATTTCAATGCTTGACCTTTGGCATAATTTTAATTGAAGGTGATAATGTGAGGAAGTAAAATATCCAGCTTATATCATGTGGGGATTTGACATTATTTTAGTTTAAAATTTTCATTTTACAAACATGTTGACAGTGAAACCATAACTGCTATGCTGTTTTTCTTTAACATAAAATGAATAAACTAATGAGTTTGTAAACCCATCCTATGAAACTTGTGCATCAGCGTAGTCAGTTCATATTGAACCTGAAATATGGATATCATAAACTAATTACTGCTATGATTCATTGTTACTTTTGAATGTTTGTCAAACATAGCATGGCTTCATTTACCTCTAGTGCAACTTCCAGTACATGGCCATGTCGAATGTGTGCCTGTGGACATGGCCCCTGTATTGTTAAGATTTCCAGGTCCACCAAAAATCCAGGGCGTCCCTACTTTGTCTGTCCTCGCCCTGTGGTGAGTGACCCAATCTTTACCGATCATAACTGTATGAACATGACCAACCGTTGAAACTAATAGTTCCATAATTTCCACTCATCAGCCCTGTGTCAGTTGGATTGGTTGGTGTGAAGAACCAAGGCGAGAGAACCAAGGCTATGCGTCTCCCGGAGATGAAATTGCCATGCACTTGAGGGCTGATGTCATAGACATTCAACAATCCTTGCGTGTCCTTAAGACCATTGTGTATGTGCTCTGCATTGTGGTTGTCATTTTGGTGTGCCGTATGTAAGCACCGGTACCATGTTTGGGGGTATGTACAAAGACGTTAGTATGTTGTCATTATGTTGTTATTATGTACGAAGACGTTAGTATGTTGTTAGTATGTTGTTAGTATGTAGTTAGTACGTTCGTAGTATGTTGGTAGTATGTTCTCGCATATGGGAGCCGTAATACTAACTATCAAATGTTTTGTGGCCACTACTAACTTCCATGGAACCTGTTTACGTTCGTTACTAATTTCCAATGGGTATATGCAAATTTAACTTTAGCATCATTCATGTGTGTTTGTTGTTAATAATGTGTCATTGGCTTATGCGTGTGTATGTACCAACCAAATTTGTGATGGTAATCTTTTGTAACCGTACATTAGTAATGGCTTCCACATGTACTTCGCCGCGTAACCACTCGAAAAGCAAAGGCATTGTCAGTGACAAGTCAAGCAGCCTTGAAGAGACACAAAATCAGTTAAGTCACAAGGCCTCATGGGACAGTAACTCAGTCCGAGTTTTCCTCCAGTTGATCGCAAATGAGATTAGTAAAGGAAATCGCCCATTCTTAGTCCTCAGCCAGGCAGGGTACAAGTCGTTGTCAAGGAAATTTGAGAGAAAAACTGGAAAAAAACATGGACTAAAACAGTTGAAGAATAAGTACATGAGCTTGAAAAAAGAGTGGCAGGCGTGGACAAAGTTGATGGATTCAAGTAAGGGAGTGTCCGGGATAGGCTTTGACTATGACACCGGTTTGTTTCAGGCACCTGACGAGTGGTGGGACAAGATGGAATCAGTAAGTACATGTACAAACAAGTTTCATATCTGGCATTTAGAAGTACATTTTTTAGTTCTTCATTTAAATGCACTGCAATTTATTTATATGAAATATAACGTCTGCCTCTTTTGTACATCTACATTTCTACAGATCAACAAGGTGTGTGCGAAGTTCAGGAAAAAAACTTTGGAACACCGTGACTTGATGGAGACGGTTTTCATGGGGGCATCAGCTACTGGGAAGCACCATTGGACCCCGGGAGAGATCGTCTCTGAAGCTGATGAGGCCTCATCTGATTCAGTGCGTAGTTTGGGAGCGCAGCCATTTGCTGATCCGATACCCGCAGGAGTACACGACGTGGATTCCGATTCTTCACTCGAGCATGTTCCGATTGAAAAGCCAAAAAAGAGAAAGACGCCGTCAACAAGTGTTTCAAAGTCGAAGAAGGCAACAAGTGGTGCGTCCGTTATTGCGGAAAGCATGGACAGAATGACAGATGTGGTTCGTTCGAAGAATCAGCAGGTCACGGTGAGGCACCTCACAGGCAACGAATCGCTGTACACTATTTCCGAGTGCAGGCATAAGCTGAGCAGTATTCCATCCATGATTGGTACGTCGTTATTCCACTTCGCCTCCACACTTATGGATAACGCTGATTACCGGGAGATCATGATGTGCCAGCCTGATGACGACACATCATTGGATGGCTTACACAGAAACAGCTCCAGTGTACTGCGTTGGCGCCTTTTGCAAACCTGTTTGGGGGTCGCCGGATGTGATGTAGCGGTGTTACGAGTGTTTAAGAAACATCTCCTTGTCTTCCTTTTTAAAATGTTGACTTATGGTATTGTTGGCAATGTACTAAAACAGGATGGTGCTGTGTGAATGTTTTCATTATGTCGTTTTTGTTTTTTTCTTGCTAGCTACGGGCAGCAACAGGTTCTAGGTAAGTGTATGGGTTGACGGACCGGAAGCATGGTTGTGCTTCGTTTTTGGGAAATGAATGGGATGTTTGTGTTTTAATATTTTGTGTGCCTACGTTTGAGACAGGGAATTACGTTTTACTTGCACACTTGTGAATGCCTATATGTCTGAAGTTCATTTGTTAGTGTTGTTTGCTGGCTACTTTTGTGGTTGTCACCACCATGACTGAAGTTCAAACTTTAGTGTAGTTTGCTAGCTACTATTGTGGTTGTCACCACCATGACCCCCCTGTAAAGCATAAGTTGAACATCTTCAATTTTTGTGCAATTCATATGAGCATGCGTTCCATATGACATTTGTGACGGCATTGCTTTGATTAAAAACATTCTCGGAATTTTTTAATTGCAAACTTGAAAATAATTTAAGTCAATGATTCACGTGCCAACTGAATGAAAGGCTGCCACTTTTGTAGGTTTCGCATGAATGAAGACGCGATGAATCCCTGGGATGGAAGCAACCATGATGAGATAACGGAAATGCTTAATCAAATGGCGGTCCAGGTGCAACAAGAACAGAATTGCACATTTGTACAAGCATGTCAGTGGGCGACAGAATGGTACGAGAAACACATGAATAAAACGCCGTGTCGCACTTCTATACTAACCGGGAATGCATGGATATGCGAACTATATGCGGGGCATATGGGTCGATTTGAGGAAAATGTTTGCATGCCGAAGGAAGTTTTTGCCGCATTGTGTGAGACATTAGTAAATGATTTTGGGTTACAAGTCCCGCAACGTCCACATGGCTTAGTTGTTGAAGAAAGCGTTGCGATGTTTATTCATGTGTTGAAAGGGAAGGAAAATCGGGAAATCCAAGAACGGTTCCAACATTCCGGGGAGACTGTGTCGAGGCACGTGCATAACGTATTAACTTCCATGAAAGAGTTCACAGTTGTTCATTGCCGGCCCACATATAGTCAGCATCGTATACATCCATACGTGCGGTCTAGACGGAAATACCTACCGTTCAAGGTACTTCTAGACGGAAATACCTGATTGACATATAAACCAAGAAAATATATTTTGTTTGTGTTATTAACTGCACTTGACGCTTGGCAAGAAGGAAACACTTGTTATTAACAATTTATCCATGTTTGCAGGACTGCATTGGCGCAATAGACGGAACACATGTCAGTGCATGGGTTACGGGGCCAGATGCGGCAACATATTTCGGTAGGAAATACTGTCACACACAAAATATAATGGCCGCTGTCGATTTTGACATGTGTTTCATATTCATTTCTTGCGGATGGGAAGGAAGTATGCATGATAGTCGCATATTCAACGAGATACTAACAAATGACAACGTCCCCTTCCCACATCCTGACGAAGGTAACACATGGCCATGTTATTAGATTTGTTAACAAATACTTATTTGCTGACAAAGCGTTATATGAAAATGACGCAGAATGTTGGTTTTGGTGTCATACATTGTCGTCATGTCTGCAGGCAAATATTATCTTGTCGATTCTGGCTATGCAAACCGGATTGGTTACTTAGCACCATTCAAAGGCCACCGTTACCACCAACAAGAATTCCGGCGTATTGCACGGAACGCGATGGCAAACACGCCAAGGGAATTATTTAACAAAGTGCACTCGTCCTTACGCAGTGTGGTGGAACGCACTTTCGGTAGCTGGAAAAATCGATGGGGGTTTATTCGAGACATGCCTCGGTATGACTTTGCAAATGTGCAAGTTCAGTTAGTAGGTGCGTCAATGGCATTACATAATTACATACAGCGAAACACAGGTAACCCAACAACTGTTCAGCCAATCTGTGACGAGGAAGAGGCTATGACAATAGTAACTGCCATACCAGAAGTTGAACATGACGAGGATGGTTTAATGGTTGGAGATGAGGACCCCCATATGGCATTGGTCCGCCTTCACATACGTGACAAATTATGTTACATGCGTAATAACGGAATGTTAGGAAATAAATAGTAGTCGAAATAATTTTCGTATGGTTGTCCCGTAATGACACACGTGGAACAGACTGTATTCAAATATATTATCATGTATAATATGTATGAGTTGCCACGTGAATGTAACCCCTTCCAGTTGCTGACGTGCCTAACTTTAAAAAACAACAATCCATACGAATTTTGCTTTCGGAAAAACAAAAAAAGGTGAAACAAATAAAAACAAATGAAAAAGAAAACAAATACACAAATTGTCATGTGCGACGTAAATTACAAATAAATGAAACACATAAATATATTAAAAAAAAGTTATTGTATACCAATTAAAAAAAACAAGACATATTTAAAAACTCGGCAGATCGACACCCAATATAAAAAAAAAAAATAAATAAATAAACACAAGAAAAAAAGCCAAATCGAAACCCCCAAAAATAAAAAAAAAATAGCAAAGTACGCAAAATCGAAAGATAACATAAAAAAATTTTTAAAAAAAAAAAAACCAAAATATGCCAAATCCAAAAATAAATAAATAAATAAATCTGTCATTTCTTCGACCCTGTTTTGCATCACGTTTCCCAAAAAAAAAAAAAAAAAAAAAAAAATTTTTTCCACCAAAAAACAAAAAAAATTAAAAAAAAAAAAAAAACCCCGAAAATCTGCCAAATCCAAACCCAAATAAAAAAATAAAAAAAAATAGAAAAGGGCAATTTCGTCATTTAACAAGATGACACCTCACCAAAAAGTCAAAAAGTCAAAAAGCTCTTCTCAAATCAGGCTTTTTAGCCCCAGGCTAAAATAGCCAAAAAAGTCAAAAAGTCAAAAAGCCAGCCCACTTCCCAAACGGAGGCTAAGTTGGTCAAGGAAGTTTTATATGATGATATATGCTTTTAGGAATGTGTGATACTTTTAATTTCATAATCGTATTCCGGGTTGAGTTTTTGTAATTGGCTAACAAAGTGGATTAATATTATTCTATTCATAAGAATTTTTATTACGCATTCATGTGAATAATATTACATGATATTTTGGGATCACCTACCTATAGTTTTACGACTATTCCTAGCATATTCCCTCAAAAATTAGGAATTCGTTTAGGATGTGAGTTGGTTTTTTAATTTTTTTGCTATTGTAGCCTGTGGCTAAAAAACTTCGTTTGGAATAAATTTTTTAGCTTTTTTGGCTTTTGTGAGAGAAAAAATAAAAATATTATGAGTTGGATGTGACATTTTGTTCCATTTAGCTAAAATAGTCTATTTTATTTTATGTGACTATTTTAGCCCCAAACTAATATCCTAAACAGTGCTTAAGAGCCCAAATAACCTTATTTGAGATTTAACTCTTTTTTTTTTTTTTGCCACATTTGTTTTTTTTTTTTTTTTTTTATGAGGTGAAAAAAATTATGAAAAATAAAATTTTTAATTACATAAAAAAATCGTGAATGACTAATGACTTACTTTTTTAATGACTTTTTAAGTTTTTAAATTTTAGAAAAATTACAATCAACTCTCTTGAGATTTAGAAAAAGTACAATTAATCCTATGCATTTGACATAATTATGCTGACATCCCTTAAGGTTTTAATTTACATAAAAGTTAATTTATTTTTCATCAATAATTCATTAGTAAGTACAATTAATCCTATACTTTTGACATAATTATGCTGACATCCCTTAAGGTTTTAATTTACATAAAAGTTAATTTATTTTTCATCAATAATTCATTAGTGTGTGAAAGAAAAAAAATATATTATCATCTTTTAACTAATAAGATGTATATTTATTTTTATTTATTTTAATAGTTACCTACTATTTGTATTATTTAAGTCAATTTAGCCAGACAAAAAGGTCAATAAAGTTATATCAAAAGTATAAAACTAATTATACATATATATATATATATATATATATTTTAAATCTCATAGGAGATGAATGTAATTTATCCTTAAATTTTTTAATGATTTTTTATTTATTTATTTGGAGTTTAAAAGCCAAAGTTGCCATTATCCAAACAGGCCTTGCCCACTAAATCGATCTTCACTCTGATGTACAGTACCTGGGGCCATTAATTAATGGGTAAATTATGCAGACACCATTCAAATTGGTTTAAAATATGAATTACTCTTATAATTTTGAAAATTATATTTCACTTTTGACATTTTTAATTTCATAATAAATGATCATTTTTATTAATAAATTATCATATCAATTAACAATTTTTAATGATATGAGAAATATATTTTAATTAATAATTCAGATAATTTTATTATCGTATAATATAATAGTCATGAATTTTATTTTTTTACATAATTTTATTGAATAAAAAAATTCTAACGATGAATACTTATATTTTTTCAAGCCGTAAAAAATAATTTATATTTTAAACAAATTTTAACAAATATATTTATAATTTAACCTTAATTAATTTATGAGAAGCAGAGGCCGGAGGGATAGTGCAACAAAAATCAACCGACAATAACAGAAACCTAGGTATACCATACGTACTACATATTCAAAACAACTGACTCCGACGTTAGAAATCCACTCAAAACCATCAACTCCCTATCCACCCACCACCCACCACCACAACACCTGACTTCTTTCTCACTCTCTCTCTCTCTCTCTCTCTCACCAATTCCTATACTAGCATCAGTCTCTCTGAAAATGCCTATAAATATTGAAACAATGCTCAAACCCACTTCATGCTAAAACTTCATAAACCATTCTCTCAATTCATTTAAAAAGAAAACAAAAAAAACCCACACTTCATTCTTTCAAGTATATTTGTGTGCTTTAATTTTTGGTATTGTCTACAATGGCCAAGAATAATATTATGGCTCAGTCTCCCCTTGAAAGAACCAGCTTGATTTCACTTGACCAGAAGCTAGCCACGGCCAAGCGCTGCTCCCATGGTAATAATGCTTACTCAAACTCTTTCTTTTCTTTTTCTCATTTCTTCTTCTCTTTTTTAATGATGATCATTTTATTTGTGGATGCTAGAATAATGATATATAAATATATTGATACAAAAAATGTATACAGTATAGATCTATCATTTTAAAAATAAAAATTTATTTAAATAGATCATAATATCAAAGAGGTCACTGATAGGTTATTTTAATTATGAAAATTTTTAAAGAAACATTCACTATGCTTGTTTTCACTTTTCAAAAAATACTTTTCAGAAAATTTTACTTTTCTTATTTTTCGTGTTTTTACTGATTTTTTTAATATGTTAAGCAATTTTTAAAATTTTTAGACATACTTAGATGTATCTAAAAAGTAAAAAAATTGTGAAGAAAACTTTTTAAAAATTCACTAAATATTCAAAATATAAAAAAAAATATAAGAATTCAGTACATTTTTTTGTACTTTTATGTATTTATTAATTTTTTAAAATATTTTTTTACAAATTTTTTACTTTTTAAATACATCTAAGTAAGGTGCATCTAAAAAGTAAAAAAAAAATATTCATTAAAAACAAAAAAACACGAAAATCAAAAAATTAATTTTTTTTTTTTATGTTAATATGGTGTTCTCATTTGACCAAATGATTAGTGGGCTTTGGGTGATGTGAATCAAAATGCTAAGCATCATGAGATTCCCATGTGGCATTCAACAATTCCCAATCCACAAAAAAAAGCAATAAAATCATAATACTTATTTGGTGGTCTTATAATTATTGAATGAAGATTTGGTGTTTGATGGTCCCTATACTACTCTAATACTAAATAGCATAAAGGGTGCCCTTTTTACATGGGTGGGTATGTTTTTATCTAAAGGGATAAAGAAGAGTCCCTCTTTAGTTGTGACAATAATATTATGGATGTAAAATTTATACACATAAATTTATTTAAAAGAAATTTTATGTAATTTAAATTCAACTTATGTATATATATATATATATATATAAATTTAGGCTATAAATTATTAAATAATTTTTGTATGTAAACTTTGCATCTGAATCTATATATAACAATTCTCTTATTTACAAGGGTCCATATTCATTAAAAAGAAGAAGAAATTTTTATCAAAAAAGTAATAATAAATGAAAGTAGTACTTATACTGCCAAAAAGAAGAAGAAATTTTTATCAAAAAAATAATAATAAATAAAAGTAGTACTTTTGAGCAATCCGATGGTCAAGATTCATGATTGACAAGCCATTATGAAATCAGATTTGGTCACATGACATCGAATGGTGCTTAGACACTAATTATATTGTGCTTTAATTAATGTTCATCAACCTCTTTCTTTGAATTCATCCTAATAAAAAATTTAATATCTAACTCTTTTTTCTTCCTCTTTTTTATTTTATTTTATTTACTTTATTTTATTTTTAAATTGCATCTATCTGCAGAGGGTGTTGTTGCAGGAGCCAAGGCAGCTGTAGTTGCCACGGTTGCAACTGCTATTCCAACTGTAAGTCTTCCCTTACATTTTACGACCTCTCACAAAATTTCCAAACACAAATCAACAATATTAGGAACCCAGGTATTTACCAAGAAAAATACTCGTAAATAGTATTGATTGGTTGAGATGTATTTCAAGAGTGGTTCTTATTATACAAAACTGAATTTACACCATCCAACAAGTTTTTGGATTGTTTTTTTTTTGGGTCCATAGCTTTTCTGAACACACATAGTAAATTTCATTTACATAAACATGGAACAAACACATTGCCAATTTTCCAAATTAACCCTTGTCGAGTTTTTCCAAACCCACCACCATAGATGTCACACTAAGTTCTAGAGCTTAAACATTAATGTAATAATACTCATATGTTTGATTCTTCATCCCTTTCATGCTGTAACATTTCTACTGACATAGTGTTACTTATGAACCATGCAGTTGGCAAGCGTGAGGATGCTGCCTTGGGCAAGAGCCCATCTCAATCACACTGCTCAAGCTCTCATAATCTCAACAGGTAATTTTTATTAATTACCACTATCACATACCCATGCTTTATTATTATTATTACTACTACTACTAATGGCAATATCGGCATTTTCTACTTTTTAATGCAAAATTACCAATTTACCCTTTGTTTTTTAATTTGTTTTTAATAAAAAAAATTGTCCTTTTGGATTTGTATTGGATTTTTCGTGGATAATTTGATTTCTTTTTTTACCACTTTTCGAGATCTGTCAAATGACAACGTGATTTTTTTAGTTTATTGAGTTGCAGTAAAAGAAAGCTTACAATTTACAAACAAACAAAAAAACTATATAGAAAATCAATTTAGCATTACGTGGCAAATCATGGTGTCATCACTCACTCGTAAAGAAAAAAGGCTCATTCAGTTGGAATTTTCAAAAATGTCACTCACATATCATTCTAATCAAAGTATATAGAAAATTAATTTAGAATAATGTGGCTAATCTTGACCTTATCAATTTGAAGCAGAGAGCTCATTTGGTTTGAGTTTTTAAAACTGTCACATGCAAATCATTCTAATCATAAATTTTGTATAAAAATTATTTAAGAATAAAGTTTTGTTGGGGTGGTTAATGAGAAATGTATTTGCAATGGGCAGTGGCTGGAGCAGCATATTTTATAGTAGCTGACAAGACAGTTCTGGCATCGGCACGGCGAAACTCCTTCAAACATCCCTCACATTCTGGCTTTGAGGCATGAAATTCTATGAGCTAGCTTAAACTAGTCCCATCTCAACCCTGTAGTTCTTTTATTATGAAACTCTCATGCTCTGAATTAGCGTGTAATGTAATATAAATAACTCTATGGAATTCAATTCCATAGTTTATCTCAGCTTTTGTGCTTATGGATATCATATTATGATGTTTGGTTGCAATTTACTTGATTTACATCCTTTGTTTTGCGTGGGTACACACTATGGTAGTGTTTGGTTCACTAGAATGGAATGATTATTTCATTAAAATGTCCATTCTCATGTTTGATTGACTAACAAAATCAATGAAAAATACATTGTAAATAGAACATTCTAGTAATGGGATGATCATTTTGTAAGGGAGCTTAAAGAATGACTATTCTATTCCATTCCATCGCATCCCATCTCATTCCAATGAACTAAAGAACTAAATATAGCATATTGAGTGTTTGAAGTAATCAAAGGGGTATTGTAGTAGTTAGATACGGGTAATTACATAAAAGGCAATTTTGAAAAGAACAAAATCTGTGACAAAGTGTTCATATCAAATATACTGTAAATTTTATATAATAATATATCTATATATATATTGTATGGTTTTTTTTATAGGCTCAATTGTTACTGCAATCGTGACTCTATTCATCTATGGGTTTGAGTCACAACCACCACAAAGGAAATTGGAAATTAAAAAAAAGAAAAAAGAAAAAGGGTGAAATAGAAGCTACTCTGCTTGCCTTCGCGGTACAAGCTTCCAAAGCATAAATATGGATAAAATACAACAGTGATCATCTGGGTTAAGGGCTCAATGTCTAAATGTGATTGTTCAAGTTTGGGATATGGAGTTGGTTAGTTTAGAGTAGTGGTGACTAATAATTAGTTATTAAAATGGCCCTGTTAATTTGATTGTGATGCGGCGACATGCGGTCAATAACTCTATCCTGTCAAAAGAAAGAAAGAATATTACACTGGTCCACAATCATTGAGGGACTGCAAAAATATCATACTGGAACTTCAATCCTATTATTCACTTGTTTGGATTCTAAGACCATAGCTAACAGAGTTGCTCATTTGTAGGCATAATTGCAAATTATTTTTCTGTCTTTCTGGATGCTTCACTAATCTTGAAGTTGTTCTAAATATGTTGCTTTGTGCTCTGAGAGAGAGAGGTTGTGAAGAAAAGTAAGAGAGAAAAACAATCTACTTTGATTTTGTTTTGGTTCTTGTTTCCTCTACCCATGGGACTGCACTAAAAAAGGTAAGAATACAGTTATCAAAATATTTCCTATCTTCCCTTGCAACTATACTGATTCTTTGGAATTGCAGAATCCTAACACGAGATCCGTTGGAAATGAAATTGGAGAAAAATAAAGGAATTGAAGATCAATCATACAAAAATACAAGAGGTTTATTGGGTGTTGTTTCACTATGTAAACGAATGAACCAGTTACAAGATACGACGGAGTTGACCTATGGCTATACTATATTTAGCAAAGGCATATGTTACATATAAGAGAAAAATACCAAAGTATCCTTACATAAGTTCGATCTATAAGATACATTGCTTGGTATACAGTATTATCAAGCTTCACACTTACCAACGTTGATTACTAGATCAGCATCGGGAAAAATAAGGTAATCACAGAGAAGATTTCCCTCATCTTTACTGTTCAGATAAACTCTAGATAGGGTGAAGATTTTGCAAAAAAATAAAAATAAAATGATTACATGAGAGAATAACCAAACTGAACTATGCCTTATGTTCCAATCTAGGCTGGGTACATGAATGCTTGGTCATTATGCTCTTTCGAGAGCTATATGCTCAGTATTGGCGCATAAGACAATCAAGTAGTTAAAATGATAAAAAGGGCACCTGGGATGGGCAAACAGAACATACCACTGTTAAACTCAAGCATGATTAAAATTCCTATCCTCTAGTTGAGAATACACTAACTCACATAGCATAAAGAGAATATTCAAAAGCAATGGCTATTTTTTCGATCACCTTTGGGATGTGGATTCTCTGGAAGTATTATTGAGGATAATTGGCCCCTTTTTGAGGGGGAGTCCACAAATATAGAATAAAGAGCTGCGGGTGGCTTTTGTCTAAGGTTTTTAAAATTTGGAATATTTATTTTGTCCGGTAAAAGCAATTGGTGATTAGGATTCGTCCTTATCAAATCCGAGGTCAGCATGCAAGCATCTGTGCATGCGTCGAATTGCCTATGCCATGTAAGCAAATGTAAGCCAAAACAAACATACCATTGTCAAAGGGCCTTCTAACAAAAACTGATGTGTTTGATATCCTCCTGTGCCCACAATGGAGGTAGGTATATTGTAATGCTTGTCAATTTGTTAATTAGCAGTGCACCAAACTTCAGCAGTCAATTTCTCAGCATGGTCTAATCTGAACGATAAGTTAACCACTTTCTATATATTGTTAAATTGAAGATACTAATGTATTTTCCCTTCCCATATATGATCATTTTTCACTACAGAATCATTTATGTCTAAGAAATAGGTTATCATTTGCTTTTGCCTTCACCCTTCCGATGACTGTTGTTATGTGTAATGAACCATTTCTTTGTTGATCAAGGATTGGTAAAGAATCATAACAGAGGGCATTAAAACCACACATACATTTGTGCAGAAATATGTGAAAGACAAAAAGAGTATTATTGTGAGCATCAAGTTGAACCGAGTGAAAGCATTATCTAACCCTTATAAATTAACTTTGGCAACTTGACGCCCTGTTGCCAAGGCATTTTAGTTCAAGGACAGTCCAATTTAAATCAATGCCATTTTCATTAGCTCTCTGGCATGTCCTTCTACTCTAAAATAAATAAATAAAAAATTGTCAAATGCTTAATTATATCACCAAAAAGTAAGTATACTAGCTAGCAGTGATCCACTGTCTTCTGTAGAAGAGATGTGAAGTTTACTGCACTAATTCCTTCAACTTATGTATTCTTCTCCATAAAACAGATTTTACAAATTTTTAGCATGACAACTTGATGCATGTAATGGTTAAAGACGCTTATTTTTTTGTGTTTTAATTTTTTTTAAAGATGAGTAGAGAGAATAAACTTAGCATGCTGATGCAAAAGTTAGAGATTTCCAGTTTCATTGTTTCATATCTTATTACCCCCTGATACACAAGTATCAAATTAATTGAATTTAACCTAACAGAATTGAAAAGGATTGTGGATCTTTGACAGCCACTGTATCAAGCAATACCCTCATTTTAGAATCGGAATACCACATGCTATAATCCCACCCGACTAGTAATTATCTAATACATCACCTTTCGTAAACAAAATTAAAAAAAAAAAATATTATGCGTTTACAGATTAATATTATTTATCTTGATCCTTAGGCCAAAAAGAGAACAACTTTGCAATTTTAAGATAGTTCATCAGATAGCAATTTAATAAATTGTTGTGGGAAAAAGTTCTTGGAACATTCCTTTTTAAATGCTTTGCTAGCCATACCTGGTTGCGTTTATTAGAGGACTTAAAGGTTTGACATGTGGAATGGCATCAAATTGAAAGATGCCCTCTGACCATATAATATTCTACTTAGCTTCAATCAATTTAATGTAACTATGCAAGCCTTTTAAGGTGAAAATTAAGAAAAAGCATTCATATATGCGGGGGTGAGGAGACCGCAAAGAATACCGATGGATATGAATCTTCAAATGACACTTTTGAATTATCGCTGGAAAGAAATTGAAACAAAAAAGAATAGAATTTCACAATGGACGTGCATTAAAAGGAATCGATTCCTGAATGGAGAACTTCTCTTGTTTCTCTAGCTTTAAACCTGAACCATGTGGACCGGAACTACATCAGCCTACATGGGAGATGAAAATTCCATGTAGCCAACTTTCAAATGACACCTTCCCCTCATAATGCCTTGAATAGAAACCAATAGAGGGAAGAGAATAATATTTAAAATTTTTATCCTTGAAATAATTCATGTGGAATCATATAAAGAAGGGTATTATTGGATTTTTTTTTTGGTATGGAATATATGTGTTTGTATCCATGTACTTACTAGTTTATAACCTTCCAGTAATTCCCCAAACACACCAGCCTAAACAATAAGACAGAGAAGAAATTGGGAGCTATTTTATCCTAATCTTTCATAATTTTCTACTTTTGGAAATCCCATCTTAAGAAAGCAATCCAAAGCTCGTATAGCCTGCGAAAGGAACATTTTTAGGGCCCCATCACGAGGCTCAACAAGTATATAAACCATCTCAACCCATCCATCAATATCACCAATTCCATTGGCTATTTCCTCTGCTACTACTTAGTACTACTTATTACTTCATTTGCTCGTCTTCTTAAGGTGAGCAACCGTCCTTGGTTCTTCTCTTTTCACCAGTTTGTAAGTCCTACCATCTTGATTGAACCCTAGTGTTGGAAAATCAAGCCTTGTATTCAAGCAGTTGTTGTCAAGGGTCATGAAAAGTACTGTTAGCTAGTGTGGGTAGAAATGCCTATTTCCAAATCATGAAGTGTTTGTTGAGGTTCAACAACGCAATTTTAGCACATCCCCTTTATCATAAAATAGGTTTTCCCTTAATTCTTCTTTCTTTTTAAGTAACACTCAATTTAGTCCCCGTTAACAGGGTCTAGGAGGGATAGGCTGGGTACGGATCAAGTCTTTGACCATTCTCTTAATTCTGTATCAATATTAAATAGAGGCAAGAAAAGGCACTTTCGTTCTATTGCTTACTAACTTATTACCTGTGCTAGATATTTATATTTGTTTTAGATTTTTTTTAATATGTAAAGTATGTTTTTAAAGATTTTTTTATAAAAATAATTTAATAATCTTATCACTAACCATAGTGTATGGGAGAAGTTGAAAATATCTATAATTATTTGTATGAGAGGATTTTAAATGTTGATCAAGGGATTTTGACTAAATCAATAGATGCACGCATGTGGAAAGACATGTGGATTGAAAAAAAATTAATAAATGCTGATAAGAGGATTTTGACCAAATCAATAAATGTTGAGTATTTTTTTTTTTTTAAATAAAAAATTTACAAAATTCATATTGGAATATTAGCCTTGGGGTTAAAAAACCCCCAATTTGCTTAATATATAGTATAGATTTACACCAAATGTAAGATTATATCTTAGCTTTAAATGTGTAAGATCTATTTCTTACAGTTTTGTTTCATTCTGTCAGCTGATACAAAACAAAATGAGCAGAGAAGGAGATTGGATGTGCAGTTCATGCCAACACCTGAACTTCAAGAAGCGGGACACGTGCCAACGATGCAAGTGGCCCAAGTTTGGATGTGGGACCGATGTGTCACCGTGTAAAATAAACGGGACTGAAGAACTTGCAGGGGACTGGTACTGCAATGCCATGAATTGCAGAGGACACAACTATGCAAGCAGGACAAGCTGCTACAAGTGTGGAGCGACAAGGAATGGTGATTGTGATGAAAGTGCCCTCCCTGGATGGAAATCTGGAGACTGGATTTGCTCTAGGTTAGTACACATAAAATGCAACAACAAAGAGAGACAAAACAAACACAACAGAACACAAGATATACATGGTTCATAAATGAACCTACACAGTAAAAAAAATAATTGAAAAGAAAATTATTTAAAAAAAATAATTGAAAAAAAAAACTGAAAACGTAAACTCATTTTTTGAGTTTATGTTTTTTTTCAAATTTATAAACTGAGACAACCATTTATAAACCAAAAAAATTATCAAACAAGTTTTTATAACAGTTTTTAAAATTTTTATAAATATAAACTGAAAACTGAAAACGGAATGGTTACCAAACAGGCCCTTCACAACAGTATCATTTCTATTTTTGTTTATTTTCTAATATGACTGCATTTTGGAGATATGGCAGTTTTGGATGTGGTATGCACAACTATGCTAGCAGGATGGAATGTTACAAATGCCAAACTCCAAGGGGTTAAGGTAAGCAATCTTAACAATCACCTTTGGTTTATTATGATTTTTAATCTGGCTCGAAAAAGGTGAAAATTAAATAATTGTTTCCAAACACTACTAAAGTATTCATCTTCCTAAGATATAAATTTCTTTTATTTTCAGGTGGTGCAGGCTAATGAAATTGAATTACAAGAGATAATTACAAAATAATTACAATAGCGGGAGCTTCATGCATTGCGTCACCCTTTCTGTTTTTTTTTTCCTCTCTCTTTTGGCGCTCATTGCTCCAATTTTACAGTCCATAAACTATACTACCATTGATGTATGATGCTCATCAAGAATAAGAAAAGCAAAGAAAAGAAAAGTGGCTTTGACTTATTTAGAGGATTACATAATAACAAAATGGTAAATAAGTGTGTGGCGCATTGCCAAATTTGCCCATGGGTCATGTTTGATAATAAATGGCCCAACAATTAATTGCTTTACTGCGACTTAAGGCACTTTTCGACCAGATTCCTTTGTTTAGCCTGCAATTTTGTTGTTCTAAGAAAGTTTTATTTTGTAATTATTTTTATCCAAAAAAATCCATTTGGTTGTTTTTTTGGTATTATTTTTTTATTTTTAATTTCTAGTATCTAAATTTTAGCATTTCTTGAATTTGATAATTTTTTGATTTTCTTTATATTTAGGGCTCGTTTGACAAGAGGCTATTTTAGTCAATTAGTTAAAAAGTTACTAAATTAGCCAAAAAGTCAACAACTCATACAAAAAAGTCAAAGATTCTCTTTTCTCTCTACTTTTTGCACATCTTTTCGTAATTAGCCAAAAAGTCATCCCAAACATACAAGTTTTTTTTACCAACCTTTTTAGCCAAATAGCAAAAAAGTTACTAAATTAGCCTGTTCCCAAACGAGGCCTTAATTTGACTAGCAAGAATTACTGAACTTCATTGTGATTTTTCGAGATCATAGTTGTTGTGTAACTTTTTGCTTGAGAGAATGCTACACAAACAAACTTTTTGTATAACCCTTTTTTTTCTTTTTTTTAAATAAATGATGTGGCATACAATAGCAAAGTATTGGTATTTAAAATGAACCCACTAAAATTAAATGATATGAACAACTCAACTACCACGTCAATTTGTAACCTAAATTTGTAAGAAGAGCAGTGCTATACAAATAGAAAATTTATACAGAAAACTAATACCAGAATGATGTAGTAAGTTTTGATTTGTCATTTCAAAACAAAAGACCTATCAAGATGACTGATATTTTCAATAATGTCACTATCACATCATTCTCATAAAAAATTCTGCTTATTTTTTGTCAAAAATATTTGTTTGTAAGCATATTACAACTCACCCTATATGAAAGACCCTTTCCAATTTTGGGAAAAGAATTCTGTGTTAGCTTAGGATCAACTTCCTAAAACCTTTTTAACTTTGCTCTATTGGCTTGATAGCCATCCTAAATATGTGCTTATTATTGCCTTCTTTTTCTTTTTTTTTAAAAAAAAGAGTGCCAATTATGTTTGCCACAATACTGCACTGCTCAACTTTCCAAAGATTCTTGCCTCCTATAAGTTAGCTTTTTATATCTTCATATGTTTTCTTGATGTTGGAGGAGTATCAAAATTCATGAACTTGTTCCCCAGCATATTTTTTGATCCGAGTTGTTAGATTTAAGCTTTTGGAAAGTGGCGTTATAATGCATATTGTGCTTTTCTGTACCCTCCTTCATAGAGGAAATAAATACAAATAGAGAGACTTGTGTTGGACCATGAAGGTTGAATCTCACATCAATTAAAAGGTAAAGTGCGTTTTTAGGCTTTCTTTGGTAGCTAGTTACAAATTTATTGACTAAAAATGAAGTTTAGAAAAAAGGGAGTGATATTAGTTATTAGTTTGACATATTTTTAACTTTTTTACTTTTGCTAATAAATTTTTAGAGTGGCTAAAGTGGACTTTTTAATGGAAAATGAGTTTTGCAAGTGCACTAAGACTTTTAAGCAAAATGGACTTTTTGTAGTCAATAAACGTGACTTTTCAGCCACAACCAAAAGAAGCCTTAATATACATTAGAATGGACTCCCTAATTGTAGAGGTATGAACTTCAAACAATATATGTTGCACCCTAGCATTGTGCATATGAAATCCATGTTGACTCCTTGACCGATTGGGCAGTGTTGTTTGCATTCGTGAGCTCTTCAAATTCTGAACAATTTGAACCTGTGTTAGATCAACACTAGTCTCATAAGTTTGAAACATAAGAAAATGGGTCCGGAAATGAATTACAAGCACTGAATAATGACCGGACTTTTTATTCCTAACTCCCCTTATTGGTATCATTGTCCAACAAAAGTCAATTAATTATAGAGGACATCATGTTAGTCTAAGTTACACGGACTCGAGTGCGGGTGTCGGATACGGGTATGTGTCTAGGTGTCAGATTCGCCTATTTGTGAAAATAAGGATATGGGGACTCGGCTAAAAAATGTCCAATAAGAAGATACGGATACGGGGACACGACATATAAAATATTAGTAGAATTTTTATATTCTACTAACTAACTATATAATCTATGCATCATGATGATCAATAACTAGATTGTTAAAGTCTAAAAAAATACATAGAAGAAAAAAAAAAGTAATTTACTATGAAATGAATGTAGGACCTAGGCACATACCTGATTGATTAGTGCTTCCAACCTCCCACAATTCACATGTTCTTTTACCATTTTAGCTGCATAATTATCACCATCAGTTTTTAGGCAATAAATAAAAAAATCATTTTGTATAAAATATAAATTAACCAAAAAAAGACAAGG
Source organism: Camellia sinensis (assembly GCF_004153795.1). Taxonomy (NCBI): domain Eukaryota; kingdom Viridiplantae; phylum Streptophyta; class Magnoliopsida; order Ericales; family Theaceae; genus Camellia; species Camellia sinensis. The sequence continues at coordinate 445,939 of NW_021026212.1, forward strand.
AAAGGATATGGATGCTTACTTGATCAAATTTAAAATGTGTATGACTTTGACCACACCTATAATATTCTATATCATTATAATTGCAACATAGCATATTATAAATTCAAATTGTGAATGATGTCAAAGCTCCTTAGTAAAATCGTTAATCAAACTATTGAATCCTTGAAACTGACAAGGAAGATTGATCATCCAATGATGTTGAGCTTCTAAACTCTTCAATGCTTTAGCCTTAAACTTGTCAGCAACTATACCAACACATTGATTCACAATATTCCCACAAATATCTCTAATTGTGTCCCATAAGTTATGACAAAAATATCTCTGCATACAAATATAAACATTATGACAAAAAAAACTACCTTCAAGTTGATTGAGATGATCAAATTTAGATTTACAAAAATGATAAGTTTTGTATGTCAAGTCAACTATTCATAGTTGACTAATTGACGCAGCATTGTAATGGAATGAATGACTAGATATCGTTTTAGTAGACGAAGAGGAAGATATCGTTCTTCGGACGGTAACAACTCGAAAATCTTGCGCACAAGACAAATGGAGAGAACTCTAGTTATATTCTTAAAAAAACTCTTTTTCTTTCTTTCTATAATTTTTTGCCACAGGGCTTACAAACATATTTATACTAACAACTAGATACTCAAACTGTGAATTTCCTAATATAGAAATAAATACTAAAACACTCCCATAAACTCTTGTACCAAATACAATGCATCAAATACAAAGAACCTAACCTTTAGACCTTGAAGAGTTTGAAAGACATGAATACAACCCAATGTATCAATGAATACAAGGAATGAAATGTATTCAATGTATCCATTAATTAAATTTTCCTTTGAACTTGAACCTGTTCTGCATCAGTCTCCCCTTCTTTGAAAGAACTTGTCCCCGAGTTAACTAGAGGAATTGGGATATCTGGAGTCGTATAATACACAAATAAGTCTTGGACATTGAAAGTTTTGGAGATGGCTAAATCTTCTGGAAGATCCACCACATAAGCATTATCATTAATCTTCTTCAAAATGCGAATAGGACCAATCTTCTTCTATTTAAGCTTACTGTATGTGCCTACTGGAAACCTCTCTTTGTGCAAGTGAACCATTACCATATCACCAACTTCAAAAGTTTTCACTCGTCGATGTACATCTGCGGCGGCTTTATACTTCGCAGCTGATTCTTCCAATTTCTTTCGAACATTTGCATGAATGTTGGCCACCTTTTCCACCATATGATCAGCAATGATACTCATTCCTGGAAGCTTGGGAAGAGGAACCAAATCTAAGGTATGCAGCGGGGATCGAACATAAACAATCTCGAATGGAGACTTTCCGGTTGAACGGTTTGGCACATTGTTATAAGCAAACTCTGCTTGAGAAATAACAAAATCCCACTGCCTTGGACTTTCTTAACACAAACTTCGCAAAATATTTCCCAATGTACGATTCACTACCTCTGTTTGACCATCGATTTGGGGATGACAAGTAGTACTATACTGTAAAGTTGTATCCAGCCGTTTCCAAAGAGACTTCCAAAAGTAACTTAGAAACTTGCTATCGCGATTGGAAACTATAGACTTTGGCACACCATGGAGACGAACTACCTCGCGAAAGAATAGTTGAACAATATTGTTGGCATCATGTGTTTTCCTGCAAGGAATAAAATGCGCCATTTTCAAAAACCTATCAACAATAACAAAAATAGAATCCGCACCACGTTGTGTTCGCGGAAGACCGAGAACAAAATCCATGGACAGATCCTCACAAGGAAATTCTGGAATAGGAAGAGGCGTATATAATCCAGTATTTTGTGCTTGACCCTTCGCAGTCTGACATGTGTAACAACGCTTCACATACCTCTCCACATCTCTTTTCAACTGAGGCCAATAATATCGAGATTCGACCATAGCGATGTTCTTGTATCGCCTCAAGTGCCCTCCCAAGCCTCCACCATGAGTTTCTCGAATAATGTGCTCTCGCAAAGACCCGCGAGGAATACAAAGACGATCATCGAAGAATAAAAATCCCTCAAGTAGCAGGTATTTGCTAGATTCTTGAAAACCTGAATTGCACTGTGCCCATGCATCTTTAAAATCCTCATCATCAACATAAAGCTCTTTCAAATGTTCAAAACCAGAAATCTCATTTTTCGCAATGATAAGTAAAGAAGCTCGTCGACTCAACGCATTAGCTACTTTATTTAATTGACCAGATTTGTGCTTAACAGAAAAGGTAAACTTTTGTATATAAGCAATCCACCTGGCATGCATTCGATTGGCTTGGTAGCATTCTGAAGATACTTGAGAGCTTGGTGATCACTGTTTAACACAAATTCCCATTGAATCAGATATGGCTCCCAATGGTACAAACTTCGTACTACTGCATACAGCTCTTGCTCATACGTCGTCCATTTCTGTCGAGCATCACTAAGTTTCTCGCTGAAGAAGGTTATGGGTCGACCTTCTTGAGAAAGAACAGCTCCAATGCCAATACCGGAAGCATCACAATCAACCTCAAACAACTTATCAAAGTTTGGCATGGCTAAAACCAGTGTTGTGGTCAACCTCTCTTTCAAAACCGCAAAGCTCTGTTCTGCAGCATCAGTCCACACAAATTGCTTATGCTTCATGCAATCTGTGAGTGGGGAAGCAATGGTACTAAAATTCCGCACAAAACGTCTATAAAAAGTTGCCAAACCATGAAAGTTGCGTACGTTGGTAATGGACTTTGGGGCTGGCCACTCTCGAATGGCTTTAACCTTAGCCTCATCAACCTTGATCCCTTCGACACTCACAACATAGCCCAGGAAGATCAAGCTGCCTGTCAAAAAACTGCACTTTTTCAAATTCACACATAAATTGTTCTCATGCAAAACATTGAAAACTTTCCTTAAGTGTTGCATATGCTCTTCTTCATCATGACTATAAATAAGGATATCATCGAAATAGACAACTACGAACTTTCCAAGAGGTTGGAATACTTGATTCATTAATCGCATGAATGTACTCGGCGCGTTAGACAATCCGAATGGCATAACAAGCCACTCATACAACCCTTCTCTTGTCTTGAATGCTGTTTTCCACTCATCACTGGGGCGGATACGTATCTGATGGTAACCACTTTTCAAATAGATCTTTGAAAATACTTTCGAACCATTCAATTTATCCAGTATATCATCTAACCTTGGTATAGGAAATCTGTACTTTACCGTGATCTTGTTGATGGCTCTACTGTCAATGCACATCCTCCAACTTCCATCTTTCTTTGGAGTTAGCAAGGCTAGCATTGCACACGGACTCATACTCTCTCTGATTAGACCTTTCTGCAGTAAATCATTAACCTGGTCCTGCAAAATCTGAAACTCTTTCAGACTCATTCTGTAATGTGGCAGGTTTGGTAAACTTGCTCTGGGAACAAAATCAATCTCATGTTGGATGTTCCGCATATAAGGTAACCCTGCTGGCAGCTCATCTGGCGCAAGTCCCTGAAACTCGGTAATTAATGGCTTAACTCGCTTTGGTATCGCAATGATAACTTTTTCTTGTTCTTCACCCTTGGCCACTAAAGCATAAACCAACTGTGTTTCCTTGACTTCTTTTATAAAATCTGGTATTATAAGGAAAGATTCTGCATTGGTTAGGGAGGCTGTTACTCAGATTTCATGCTTCATAAGAGCCAAGACAACTTTTACTTTATCCTTGTAAAAGGTGTAAGTATTCTCCTTTCCCCTATGCACAGTGTTCAACTCAAACTGCCACAGCCTACCCAACAACATATGACAAGCATTCATGTCGACCACATCGCACAAAACCTCATCTCTATAATTTGGCCCAATAGAGAAAGGAATAACACATTGTTCTGTTACTTTTGTTTCATCGACATCTGTGATCCAGCCAATACTATAAGGAGACACATGTTTCTTTGTTGGAAGATTCAACTTATCAACCATAGTCCTTGACACGATATTTTCACTGCTACCTCCATCAATAATCAAATCACAGACTCGCTGGTTGACGGTACAACGAGTTTTAAAGATATTGTGCCTCTGAACATCCTCTTTCCATGGTGTGTACATCAAACGCTGTACAACAAGCGATACACCCTCATCTTCATGGGTCCATTCTGTTGGATCTTCTTCTTCGAAATTCTCCTCCTCTTGTCTGCCTTCTTCTTTATGCTCAACTACGTTGGCAGTACGTCCCTGGGGACAACGATTAGAATAATGTCCAACTTCTCCGCAACGGTAACACTTATCACTTCGTGATGGAGCGTAAGGGTCACTCTGTGTTCTTGAACTACTTGTACTCGTCTTTGTATGAGTCTAACCTTTCCATGGGGCCTTGTTCTGATTCTGAGAAGCTTGACTCTGACCTGCTTCAGTGACTACTTTTCCTTTACCCTGCTTGGACTGATTTTGTACTGGTAAAGGCATGACTGTCTTGGTAGAGGACTGATTTCGAAAACTCATTCTTCTGGCTAATTGCAATTCAGCCCTTGTTGCCAATTGAATGGCATCCAGTAACGTATGAATCGGTTGCATGTTAACCACATCCTGTAGATTTGTACGCAATCCATCCACAAATCGCGCCACCAATTGTCCTTCCGTTTCTGGTAAGTCGTTACGGGAGGAAAGTCGCTGGAACTCAACAGAATACTCATGGACTGATCTGGCACCTTGTTGACATCGGTGGTACTGATGGAACAGAACTTGATCATAATCTGGAGGAAGAAAACGTGCTCTCATCAATTACTTCATTCGGTGCCAAGCCCGAATCTTACTCTTGCCTTGTCGCATCCTAGACAATTGCAATTGCTCCCACCATACAGAAGCACTGCTTTTCAGTTTGTACGCAACAAGTTTCACATTCTTCTCTTCTTCGATATCCATGTAATTGAAGAACCGTTCTACTCATTCAACCAATCCAGAAAATCTTCGATGTTTAATTGCCCATTGAAGGAAGGGAGGTCCATCCTCATACGGTAGTTATTGTTGTTATATCGAACACCTTCTCTGGGCTCCTCGTACATTGCGATCTGCTTAAGATCACCATCTGTCGTAAACTGGGTTGTTTACAACACGCCTAGGAGGAACCCCTAAGCGTCCAGGATTGTTGCCTACCCTTGGTTCACGAACATGTTGGCCGCGAGGCGCAACAGGATCCTCTGTTGTTGCTCTCTCGGTGTTAAGATTCAATCTATTAAGAAGACCAAGGATATGGTCCAACTGTTGTTGTTGCCTCTTGATTGCACCCCACACAGCTTTATTGTTAGATTTTGGTGAAGTCTCATTGTCGTTGGCCATTGAGACAAGGGAGGACCTCGCTTTGATACCACTTGACGCAGCGTTGTAATGGAATGAATGACTAGATATCGTTCTAGTAGATGATGGGGAGGATATTGTTCTTCGGACGGTAACAACTCGAATTCACGAGCAAAGATAAACAACCTTGCGCACAAGGCAAATGGAGAGAACTCTGGTTATATTCTTAAAAAAACTCTTTTTCTTTCTTTCTATCTTTTTTTGCCACAGGGCTTACAAACATATTTATACTAACTACTAGATACTCAATCTGTGAATTTCCTAATATAGAAATAAATACTAAAACACTCCTTTAAACTCTTGTACCAAATAAAATGTATCAAATACAAAGAACCTAACATTTAGACCTTGAAGAGTTTGAAAGACATGAATACAATCCAATGTATCAATGAATACAAGGAATGAAATGTATCCAATGTATCCATTAATTAATTTTCCTTTGAACTTGAACCTGTTCTGCATCACTAATCATCTCCACCACACCACAAAATGTCAATTTAAAAAAAAAAAAAAAAACAGATTATAGTCTTTTACATAAACATCAATATATGAAAATGCAAAAGATCAAGTCAAGCTAGTCCAAAAGCTAAGCATCTAAGTCTTAACCGTGACCAACATCATCAGGCTGAACATCCTCCATTGCATCATCAAAAGTCACAAGCTCCAACTCAGGTTCATTGATGGAAAGTTCTGCAAACTCAATTGGAGATCCATTAATGTCAAACCTATCTCCACCTACAATCATGCAAAAGTCAATAACTAATCCCAAAAAAAAAAAATGTGTTTAAGTTTAACTAGTAGAAGAACAGAACAAGATTAATGAATTAGAAAACTTACATAAATCCCAATACTTTGAAGGCCCGCCCTTGTACTCTTTTTTCTTTCTTGATAACATCCATATGTTGCAATGTACAAAGACCAGATCTTCAGCTCTACTACTTGCAAACCTATTTCTTTTGATGCTATGAATATGACCATAGGTGCTCCAATTTCTCTCACAGCATGATGAAGAAGTTGGTTGTGACAGCAACTTAAATGTTAACCCTTGCAACAATGGTGTTGAAGCACCATGATTAACCCACCAAGAAATTGGCTTCTCATACATTCTTGCTTCAATAACATGTGGTTGATTGAAATAGCCGGATCTACTTGAAAAAGCACCATATTCAGCATAAACATTTCACAGATGAGTTGTATTTTTTTGAAACAACCGCTCAAAACACTTGCTCCTATTAGTAGACACTTCTTCATCTTCATGCGGTGCCAATCGCCGAATGCCATTACTTCCACCTTGAAGCCAAGACTCATGATAATACTTAGGGACCAAGGAATGAGCTATGCAATGCAAAGATGTGTTGCTTTTGGTCCATCTAGCTTCTAAAATTTCATGAATCGTGTCAAGGAAATCTGATTGTCCTGTGATATGATCTTTGTCTTCATGCTCAAATATAATTGCTTTCTCATTTTCTATCATAGTGTCCCACATATCATATATAGAATGTAACACAGGAGCATCAGTGTCTGCATCCCTTAGCATGTCAACAATAGGCTCTGTAAAACTCAAAAGATAATCCAAGTCATCCCACCAAACATCATTTACTATGAGTTACTTCACCTTACGAGCTTTAGCATCCACTAGATTCTTTCCATCTCCTTTGCAAATCTTCCATCCTGCATCCATCACCATCTTCTCTAATGTTGGCTTTACTTCCTTCAAACGTTTAGCCATGACAATGTATGATGCAAACCGTGTTTCTGCAACCCTAAGTAATTGCAAATTTGAGTAACTTTTGAAAATGGCATTTGGCAAGTTATGATTCACTATGAAATTTCTTATATTATGAGGATCAGTGACCAAGTTGGCTATCCATTTACATGCAGAATATTGGGATGAACTTTGGGAGGAGGGGAGGTTCACACATACTCTTTAATGCCAAATTCAGACTATGCACTACACATGGTGTCCAGAAAATGTGAGGATACTTATTTTCAATTGTCAACCCAGCAGCCTTAAAATTAGATCCATTATTTGTAACAATTTGAACAATATTCTGCTTCCCAATTTCTTCAATCACTGATAAAAATATGTTTGCAACATAATCTGTATCTTTTATATTTCCACTTGCATCGATTGCTTTCACAAACATTGCTCCACCAATAGATGCTGCCATTATGTTTATAAGCGGCCTCTTCTGTGTATCTGACCATCCATCAGAACATATGGATACTTCTTTGTTTTTCCATGAATCTTTTATGGGCTGAAGCTTTCTATTCACATGTGCCTTTTCTTGTGCAAGCGATGTTGTCTGCAACCTATCGTATGTTGGGGGAGAATAACTAGATAGTTTGCTGTTTGCCAAGGTTTGTGAATATTTTCTAAAATAAGGACACCTTGCTAAATTACAGGACACAGCAGAGGTATAAAACTTATAATCATCTTGTTTATCAGCAATGTCTCTTTTTGCCACATTAAATGCAGCTGCCAAAGGTCCTAAAATTGAACCCTTTCTTTTTTTGTTTTGAAGCAAGTCTGATCCTTCAGGTAGAGACACATAATCTGCTTTTTTTCTTACATCCAATTGTTATTGAGCTCTTCTTTTTTCTGCCACTTCATGCTCCTTTTTGAGTGTTTCAAAAACATCATCCTTTATAGCTTTGCAGGCTTCCACTCCACAGTTAGGAAACTTCAACAAATGAGCCTTGACTTTTGAATATGAACCTGTCACTTTCTTATTGCAATAGTTGCAGGACCAATATCTATTTCCACTCCCACCTATTGGTATGCTAAGAACCTTAACATGATTTCACAATGGTTTATCATCAAACTCAATTCCTTGAGGTTTCGCTGGATGTAGTACAACAGATTTTCCTTTCCCCTTCTACTTTTCCTTGCCAGTAGATTTTGAGGATGACATTATTTATACCTGTAGGAGCATATGTATGTAAAAAAAAAAAAAGTAGCAGAGCCTTTATGATTATTATATGAAATTAATGTTTGCAGGATGACATTAATTTTTTTGTGTTAATTTTTTTGTGAAATTAGTTGAAAAATAAAAACAAATTTCCATAAATTCAAACAAACAGAGCCTTTATGATTATTATATGAAAGTTATGTGAAATCAAAGTAAAGTACTTCCTTGATGTTATTAAACTTGAGGGGAAAGAAATAAGTAAAAGAAAGAATTAAAACACGCCTTTGCTTGATTTTTCTAATGTACCTTTAAATTTTTGCAGGTAGTTGCAAGAGCTTTAAAATTCTTTTTTGAAATGGAATTTGCAGCTTTAACTCCTCTGAAATGGGAAGAAGAGGTGTAATGAAAGAAAGGAAGAAAAATGGTTCAGAAAGAGACCAAAGCTCTAAAAACCTGTTTTAAAGAAAGCAATAAGCTTCCAGAAGAAGATGGAGAAAATGGGGCAAAATATTGTGTGGAGATGACCATTTCACATCTTTTTTGTATAAGTACACAGCTTGTTTGTAGCAGAGCAGGGTAGAGCATTAAATAGAGATGACAATTTCTTCTCATTGTTTGCCATGTTGATTTGTCAATTACTAAATTAATAGGGGAATGTTAGAAATACCAAAATTTTTACTAAATAAATGATTAAATGTCTCACATAGGTGTGAGGTTCATATTTTGTGGACTCCACATTCATGTGAGACATTTGATATTTTTTTGGTAGAAAATTTGGGACCTCTAATATTTTCCAAATCAATAAGGTAATGCCTACCAAATTTTAAAAAAAATTATTAAAAGTGAAAAAAATAAACAAAATTTATGATTAAAATGAAAATTATTTTTATAATTTTATAAATAAAAACAAATTTATTTATATTTTATACTTTATTTTCCTATTCAAATTTCTAAAAGATTATATTTTAATATTAAAAATTATATTTCATAAATATATATTTTTAATATAATTTTTTTAGTATAAATATTATTACACCATTATATTTTTATATTGAATTATTTTTATAGAAAGAATGGTGTAGTAAAAAAATGTGGAATAATTAAAAAAAAAAAATCTTTCTTAGAAAAGACCATTCCAATCAAGTAGAGTAAGTAAATTAAGTAGGATAATAGAGGGTAAAATAGTAAATCCCCCTCGAATCCCAAGGGATTGTTTTTCTAATATCATCTTCCATGGGGGGCTACTAATCTCATCCATGGAGGCCTATCATAATCCTAAGGTATTGTGAATTTTCTTTCCAATTGAAAAATCTAGAAATCCCCTAGATGTTGATTTGTGATTATGTATCAATTTAAAGCAGAATATAACAATCCCAATCAACCTAACACCAATTTTGCAAACAAACACAATATTAGTGAATCCCACATCCATCCTAATCCAATCTCATCTCCTACTACCAAAAACAAATGGATCCTATAGTCAGTGAGAGAGATTAGACTTCCAACTGACCATTCTGTAGACAGTAAGAGAGATTAGACTTCCAATCCAACAGCCTGTGATATTCAAATAAATAGTTAAGGTAGTTAATTTGGCATATTTCTGGAAAGTAGGCTACACATATGATTATTATGTTATAAGTGTGATTAACAAAAAGAGAATACATATAGATTGTTTTTAGAGTTAAGTTGAGTAGGATTGTTAATGTGTGCATTGTTAGTGATGATATTATCCAAAAGTCCTCCCATCTCTTAAAATAAACCGGCCCTCGTTAACAATAACTTGTGAGAGATATTAGACTTCAAAGAAGAGAGTAAAATTGAGTACACAATGAGTTACTGTGTTATAAGTGCAATTAACATAAATGAGGACACACATATCGATGTTACTAACTAGTGTGAGAAATTAGACTTGTAAGTGCAATTAACATAAATGTGAACACAAATTGGTGTTAGTAACTAGTGTGACAAATTACACTTGTATGTGGAATTAACATAAAGGAGAACACAAATCGGTGTTAATAACTAGTGTGAGAAAGTGCAATTAACATAAAGGAGGACACAAATCGGTATTAGTAACTAGTGTGAGAAATTAGACTTGTAAGTGTAATTAACATAAAAGAGGACACAAATCGGTGTTAGTAACTACTAAGTGATATTAACGACAAACTAATCCCATCCATGGAGGCCTATCATAGTCCCAAGGTATTGTGAATTTTCTTTCCAATTTTCTAATCATTTTCTTCGTAATGGTTGTCATAGAACACAAATCTTTCTTTTTTGTTTTTAACCTTTTTTTTTTTGAAATGTATTTTCAATACATTTTGTAATTTTAATTTCAATGCTTAACAATTTCTCTAGGTAATTTGAACAATATTTGGCATAGTAATTTTTTTTTTACCAAGTAAATCACATCTTCCTATTTAGCAAATAATTATAAAATAATAATCAATCTTCATCTCATAGATAATTATATATTTTATAATTTATTCATTTTCAATACTAATTATTTTGTAATTGTTTTCTTTGCAATGGGTTGCATATTTTTGTTAAGTAAAATCGATAGAAAAATAGGTATTTTAGTTATTAAATCATGAAAATTTATATATTTTTTAAATATTTTGTGTATACCTACATTAATTTTAATGATTAAAAGATTATTTTTTTTATTGATTTTACTTAAACAGAAGTAGTCTAATGGTTTATATTGAAAACAAATCAAAAAATTATAGTTTAAATTGATAAAATTCAAAAGTCAGGATTTATTTTGATAAAAGACGTAAATTATGAACTTTTTTTTATATTTTTTTTGTAATTATCCCAACAATTTAAAACGAAGGGAGCACAAGTTTTACTTACATTATTACATAAAAATAGCTTATATAAAATTAAATTTATAAACCTAATTAACTCAATATTTTTTATTAACCAATGAAAATTATTTACAAATATAAAAAAATATCATATCGAATTACAGTAGATAATTATAATTTTCTACTGCATATGTATTCTTTTTTCTTTCTTTTTTGGCTAGTCCAATACATATATATTAGTTAAATTGATTATCTCCAATTTAGAGGAACCAATTCTATTTATTTATTTATTTTTACTACAAATAAATAATTTAGGATGCATGGTATGGTGTCTATTTCTATCATATAATATCTTTACGAAATCATTGGGTAAAGTGATTGTTATTTCTTTATTAAATTATAAAAAAAAAAATTATAAACAAATTTATTAGTAAGAATGATATAACAATACTATTAGTATTGTAAATAAATTCATTTTTAATGGTGTTTTATTTTAAAATCAAAGGTCCACAATGAACTACATTATTTTGTATATATATATATATTGCTTATATAACATTACTCATTAATTGTAATGATTACTGATTTAGTTTTTTCAATTTGAATTGCCAAGCTATTTAATATAAACTAGACAGTACCTCTACAATAAAGTATCTGCCTCAACCATAATGAGTTTTTTAAGTGAAAGTTGTAATAAATAGGATAATATTAAAATAATTAGTAAAATTTATATTAATACAAATTAGATATGGAGGACAAATTTTATGCCGAATATAGAAAGGATAGAAAAACTAAAAATAAGCATAAGAGAATATGATAAAAATAAGTTCTTTCTTACAAAAATTATACTTAATTACAGTTTTGAAAAAATAAAGAATAAGCATAAGTGACCAAAATTAATTATAAATTTATGCTTAATAGGTAATGTTATATATTATGAATAAATTTATTATTTGCATATTATTTTTTATTTACTATCATTAGCAAAGTAATGTTAAAATGTTAGTAAATTTGAGAAGATGACATGTTTTTGCTCTATTTACTTTCATATAAGATGGTATAAATTTTTTGAACTTTTTCAAATATATTTTTATACTATAGAAAATATGTTAATCTTATTTATTTATAAATGGTCAAAAAATTACATATTAAATGTTGCTGGGATATTGTTTAATATTGATTTTTTTTTTTAAAGAATAAATTAAAAATGGTGACAAGATTTTTTTTTCCCTCCAAAAATAAACAAAAAGTAATATTGGCTTGAGAATAAACTATTTAAATAATTTTTAAATTTTTTAGTTAAAATATAAGGTAAAAAATTTTTTTTGTTTGAAATAACTTTTTAATTTTTTATCAAAAAATATGTAAAAAAATAGAGAAAAAAAGAAATACTTGTTAATTTTTTGGTTTAATTTTTTGATTTTATTTATAACTTTTTGACTAATTTTTTATATTCTCAAATCAACCCTAAATAAAAAAGTATTATTGTATTTATTTTCTATATAAATATAATAATTTTACTTTATCACCATTGAATTATATTGTAGAAGACACAAAATAAAAATAAAATCAAAAAAAATAGAATGTACATACATTACCTGTATACCTATCTATCTATACACACTTCCCAATTATCTTAAGTCACGTGAAGACCTAATAAGACCATCATTTTTAAATAAAGAGGTCTTTTGGGAAGAATAAAAAGGTCAATTTTTAGCTTTTTATCTATTTTTAGTCACATCATCTCTTACATTTTTTACTCACAAAAAGATATTAGACTAAAAAAGTCAAAAAGTTATCTTTTTACCAACTTCTTAAAACGAGTCAGGAGTCTCTCCTTGCAAGCTTGTGCTTGCATCCGTCCTTGCAGGCCTTCGGGTCTACTTTTAGGCCCAATTTTGATAATCCGAACCGTTTATATTTTATGATTTATTCAGTATATCATACCTGTAAAAAATCAAGTTGATCGGATATCAGAAAGCATGTGTTCGGAAAACTGTTTATTAAATTCTTTAAAAAATATATATATCTCCTAGAATAAAATTTCAAATATATAGGACTTATTGGATCACAAGTAAACAAGTTCCTGAAAAGGGACTTTCCAGTAATTCTACCATAAATAAAATCCTCCCCGAAGCTAGTTGGGAATTGGAAACATATCCTTTAATGGCCAGAAATTCATGAAATTTAGAAAATACCTCAGCCAAGAAGTACTTTGTTTTCTCTAAGCTGTAGGTGGATGGAATTACAGGAGGAGCAGACTCTTTTCGTTGTTTCTCTGAGACCATCTACCACCAAATTCCAGGTCATCCCACAAACATAAATTGTTTTAATGTACAAATATTTCTTTTCTGGAAAAAAGAGAATGTAGACAGACACTCACCTCAGCTTCAACCTCACCAAGAATGGTAGCTATTCTTTCATGATATGATTTTTCACCTTCAACCTTCAGAAGAACAAACTTAAAAAGTAAATACAAAACCATATGATTATATGTGACAAATTAGAATAATAATTCCAGAAGTGCAGACATACCAATGAAACAAGCCTCTGGAATGTCAACCTTTGCTGCTGTGATTCTACAGAAGCCAATGCAGTTGTGGCTTCCTTACCCAGTACTGCCAATTTTGGTGGCGGTGGCGGCGGCGGCGAGGGGTGGTGAGTGGGGGAGGGTGGATGGCAGGTGGGTGGTGGGTGGGGGTGGTGGTGGCGGCGGCAGCGGCGGCGAGGGGTGGGTGTTGGTGGCAAGTGGGTGGCAAGTAGGTGGTGGTTGGTGGTGACGGGTGGTGGGTGGTGGTGGCAGGTGAGTGGTGAGTGGTGGTGATAGGTAGTGGGTGATGGTGGCGGAAGACGGTAGTGGAAAATGGTGGCGGATGGTGGCTAGTGTTGGGTGGTAAAAAAAAAAAAAACTGAAAACTCAAAATAGAAACACATTTTCTGTGTTTTCATTTTTTGGCCAAATTTATAAACTGAGACCACTGATTTATAAATCAAAAATTTTGCCAAACAAGTTTTTATTTAAGTTTTTAAAATTTTTATAAATATAAACAGAAAACTGAAAACGTAAGTGTTACCAAACGACACCTTAGTAATGGTATAAATAAAAATTTCATGCATAATTTTATTAGACAAATATTAATGTTCCCATGGCACTTGTTAATATTGAGAAAGTGCAAAAAATATATAGCTTCAAAAATATAAAAAGTGTATTAAATTAAAAAAATATATTAAATTTAATAATACTTTTTTTTTTCAGAATTAACATATTTTTTATCGTTATTATTCCTTAACAAGTGTCCCATTCACTTCAAAATAAAAACCTATTGAAGATGCATTTATTTATAATAATGATATTACCACAAAATTTTAATAAATTTTTATACATAATTTTATGCATGAATAGAATTTTTTAATTAATATTTTATTTTTTATTCACATTATCTCATTTTGTAGGTCAAAAATATCATAAAAATAAGAAATAAAAAATTTAATAAAACATAAAAAATTTGATTTATTTTCTAAATTTAGTGATATGTGAAGAAAATGATTGGTTGATAATTAAAAAATATTTAATTATTAACTAATCATTTTTTAAATATATGTAAAAAGTATATATAATTGGAAAATGTTATAGACTCTAATTAATTTATCAAATTTTCTACCAAAACTCTCACATAGATAAGTGTGGGACCCACACGAATCTACGTGTGTGCGGGTTCATAATCATATGAGAGTTTTGATAAAAAAATTTAATAAATTATTTGAGATTCCTAACATAACCCTATCTAATTTTTAAATTTGAAAAACCATACTCATATATATATATATATATATACTAAAAATCTTAAACAAAATTAACATAACCACTTTAGATTGAATTTATACGCACTGTCCAAGTCCAACTATCTCGAGCCATGTGCAGAGGAACATATCTCTAGACTCTATTTACAATCTTTCTCTCAGATTTGAAATTGAGAATAACTTCTCTTACAGTGATAAAAGGAAAAAAAAAAGAATTAAGTCTCATTCTCATCTTTTTCTCTCATGTCTCTTTCAGTTCCTTTCTTATCTCTGTTAGTTCTCCAGTGAAAGGCTTGCGATGACAAAGCAGAGGCTTGCGACCTCCAATCCAACTACAAAGGCTTGCGACCTCCGACTACCATTGGTTGATTGTAAGTTTCTCTCAATAACCCTTTTTCTTTCTCCTCTCATGTTAGTCGTGTCTGAGAAAACAATGCCGAATCTGACACATATCTCACACCCGCACCCGTGCCATGTTGTGTCGACACGGGTACTTTGCCCTAAACCGGCGAGTCCATGTAACACAGATGTTAGTTGTAGTCTTAGATTCGAGCAAGTAATTTATGTCTTTATTGCTCAATCTCAAAATCCTCCTAAAGAACTGTTAAGTTTTTATTATTGGCAATCCCATTTGATAAAACTCCTTTCAGTTGTAATTTTCTTCGATCTTTTATTTTACCGAGGCTATGAGTATTTAGATGCGAATCCAACCCGAATTGTGCCTATGCAGAGGAGTTTGTGATCTTAATCCTATCATGTTTGCCACTTCACTAACTATGTCGGGGATCGAGCTGCCCGGCCAGCTCGCGGGGGTCTAGGGGGTAACGTCCCTTGGCTGGTCCGGGGCAGTTGAAGTTGTTTGTTCGCTCGTTCGAGCGAAGAATCTTTGGTCTCAGAAGTATTCACTGACTGTAAAAATACTGAGAAATTGCATTTCTCGTTTGAGCTACACTTTTGTGGCTTGAGCGAAGACACTTGGAGAAACATGCGTTTTTGTAACGCCCCAACTTTCGGGCCGTTAAATACGTACAATAATACAACACAAGTAGGATAGATAACCAAAATATCTTAATATACATATATAACCAAAGTTAATATCACAGGTAATTCGTTTATGTTCCATTACAGGATTACCAAAACATTGCCAAACCAAAAGTCAAAAGGAAAAAAAAAAAAAAAAAAAAACTAGTCTAAGTCTTCAAATGAACCACAGCTCCAACACTTTATCTTATTTGCCTTCAAAATAACCTTCACCATTGTAAACTGCTTCATCACCTAGCATGACACGCCATGAGCTTGGAATGCCCAGTAAAAACATACACACCCCCATATCTTCTATCAACCAATCAACCATACACAGAACCAATTGGGTAACATAACTTATAATATTACAACAAGGTCCTATGAATTAGTGGTTAGACTAGACGAGTAGAATCCCCCAAAGAGATCCTTCTACCTAACCACAAGGATTGAACACCGGACTATTCAGAACTCTCCCTTTTGCTGCTTTGCAGACCTTACCATCTATGCCCACCTCCCGGCTATTTACCGGTCAATGACATTGATGGACCTCAAAAGGGACGGCCAAACAAGTGGGCTCGCTTACACCCAAATTGTGCCTAGGGCTCGCTTACACCCTGCACATACCATACCAAATTGGCTCGCTTACACCTTGCACATACCATACCAAAGGGCTCGCTTACACCCTGAAACCACCGCACAGAGTCTGAATACTTCCGTGTCAACCTAGGGCCTCGCTTAGACCATTTGCGCAAGACTTAACTCAGTTGGTTTTAATCCCATTCACATGTATATTACAAAAATCATTCTGAAGCATAGGAGTGAACGTCATCCATTACCAACCCATTTCCATTTCCCATTTATTAGATATATTGCCAAGCAAGTTGGTCACATTTATTGCCAAGCAAGTTAGTCACATTCGGTAATATAAAAGAGCATGAGACAAACATAAGAAATGAAATATACCCCATGATAATCATACATAGGTATGGTAAGGCAAGCAAATAATATTAGGCATGCTTTAAAATACTTAGAGACAAACAACACAACAAAAAACCATTTCCAGCACTGTTCGGTTCTGCAGGGCTAACAAGAGTGCTTTGGGAAAAATACTTCTAGGTCAAATTAGGGGCTGAAATTGCACAGAAATAATAATTAACCTGTCTAGTTTCAATTCCAATTCACAGAATGTGCATAGCACCTCCAGAAATTTATCTACAAGCTATATTCGAAAACCTGTCCAGATTTGTCATCCGTTGAGAAAACTAGCTTTCCTCTCAATCTACCCAATGATTTTCACCCAAATAAATTCCATTGAAAAGAGTACTCAAAATCATAAATTTGTATAAAAGAACCAACCCGAGATGATTTTTCTGGAATTTTATAAAATTGCAAGAAGTGGACTGTTTTTCAAAGACTCAGGACTAGATTTTTAAACAAAGTATCCAAGCCCTAAAAACACACAATTAGGGGCTAATAAAATTACCACAAGCTCTAAACACACCAAATAGCTTACATTAAATTCAGATTGAAGAAATAAATAAATTTGATATTTCTTTTAAATTAGAGAAGTTACAGCAGTGCCTAATTTTACAAATTTGTAAGGCAAAGTCACTAAATCAAACCCACACTCTTATATACATCAAAAACCCTATTTCCTATTAATATGCAACACAAGAGGGCATCTAACAATAGGATGGGATGGTGAAAGAATTGGAGAAGACAAGGGGAAGAAGTGTTCTTACCTTGACTCAAGAAGGCACCCTTTTTCTTCCTTTTCTTTTTTTTCTTCTTCTCTACTTCTCCCTAATCACACTCTCCTTCTCTCACCCTCTCCTTGGCAGTTGATATGTGTATATGTGTGGAATTGAGACAAGGCTCTCAATTTATAAGAAATAAGCTTGGGTCCTAACTTAATGACTAAGGAAGGCCTAAATATCTAGATATTTTTTTATTTTGTTTTTCAACCAATTTTCTACCAAAATATTATTTATCACACCTATGTACATATTCAAATAAACAATAATATTCTATTCAAATAAATAATAAATATTCAAATAAATAATAAATGAAAGAACAACAAAAACAAAAATAGAAATAAAAATAAAATGTATGAATTAATTTATAAACCAGGGGGTAAATAAATAAAAACCAAGTTTTAGGATATTTTCAATTTTAAAGTGGTGTTCTGGGATTTAACTATAATACAAAATAAAATATAGAAAATCTATTCTTTATTGGACCATTTTGTAAAATTTTATGAAATTTGGGACTAAAATGCAATCAACCTAAGGCTTAAGGTTTCAAGTGTGACTACCAAAAATTAGGGTCTCTACAACCTATCCCCCTTAAATAAATTTTGTCCTCGAAATTAAATCGTACCTCACGTCTCAAACAGTTGTGAATAATTTGCCCACATCGCGTCTTCACGTTTCTAGGTGAACTCTTCAATACCATTGTGATGCCAGAGTATCTTAAGAAGTTGAATTGTCTTTTCTTGCAAGTTCTTTTCTTGTCTGTCCATAATTGCTGCTGGTCCCTCCTCAAAGGTTGCATCTTCGTTGTGTTGGATTTCTTCCCAGTTGATGATGTAAGAAGGGTGCATTATGTACTTCCGCAACATAGATACATAGAAAACATCATGTACTTCAGCCAATTGCAGGGGTAGAGCCAATTTGTACGCAACCTCTCCAATTTCCTAAAGTATCTCGAAGGGTCCGATATATCGAGGTGATAATTTTCCTTTCTTTCCAAAACGAATGATACCTTGGCAGGGCTGAATTTTCAAGACAACATCACCGACAATGAAAGTTAGAGGTCTTCTTTACTTGCATAACTCTTCTGACAATCTTGAGCTGCCACCAATCTTTGTCGAATAAGTTTCACCTTTTCTGTAGTTTCTTTATTCTGTTCCACCGGTATTGCTGTTTTAAGTCTTGGTACACTTTCGTCCCTCTTGTGTGCACTGCAAACATCGAATGATGTAACTTTTTCAGAACTTTTTTTCTAAGCGACTCATCTTATGGCACAAACGTGCTGCCTTGATGTCTCAAACTTCCATCCGAGTGAATCGTCCAATCAGGTATAGGATCGCTGGATGCTATTCGTGCTTTATGCATGCGCTTCCCGATCATACTTCTGTGATTTTATTACCTCATTTAGTAATTTGGGCGTAACGATTTGAGCACCAAGGTATACCTTCTCATCCTGAGCTTTCATCTGTACTCCAAACTCATTAAGTGTTCCAACCATGTTCCATTCCTTGAGTGCCAAGCTAGTAATAATTCCCCGATTCTTGCAACTTAGGGCATCTGCCATCACATTAGCTTGGCCAGGATAATAAGATACAGTAAAATGTTAATGTTCAAGATATTCCATCCACCGTCTTTGCCTCATCTTCAAGTTCTTCTGTGTGAAGAAATACTTCAAGCTCTTATGATCCATGAAAATCTCAAACTGTTCACTATATTAACGCCATTGCTTTAGCGAAAAACCATCGCTGCCAGCCCTATATCATGCGTCAAATAATTCCTTTCATGCAATTTCAATTGTGTGGAGCCGTAAGCCACCACTTTTCCATTTTGAATTAACACACAGCCTAGCTCATCCTTAGACGCATCGCTATACATTGTATATCCTTCGTCTCGTTCTGAAATGATGAGTATTGGGCAGTAGTCAATCTCCTCTTAAGTTCTTGAAAGGATCGTTCACATGCTTTATCCTAATCATATTTTACCCCTTTGCGTTAGACGAATCATCGGCTTGGCCAGTTTAAAAAAAATCTTGAATAAACCGTCGGTAATAACCGGCCAACCCTAAGAAACTACAAACTTCGAATACTGAGGATGGCTGCTTCCAATCTAATACTGCTTCTACCTTGGCCGGGTCTACTGTAATCCCGTGCTCAGACACAACGTGTCCCAAAAATTTGACTTCCTTCATCCAGAACTTGCAACAAGTTGATTATGCCACCACATTGTCGTGCTCAGACCCTCCTCTCTATCCCCCTTAAATTGGAAACACCTTCCATCAGGGGTGTAAGTGTCACCCTCTTCTGGTAGCAATCAATCACCGTTCAGTGGGCAGATAGCCATTCCATACCTAAGATTATGTCAAAATCGAACATGTCCCTAACCACAAGGTCGCAAATCAAGTGTAAACCTGACACTTCCTCTCAAAGGTGATGCGATACTTAAAGTAGTTTTTAAAGGTTCACATGTAAGACCTAACAATTTAACATATGATGTTTTTATAATAATAATAAAAAAATGGTGCACCATAATCAAATAGAGCGTGAAGCCAAAAATTATAGTGTACGATGTTACCTCTAATTACTAACGGGTCTTCGTCCTCTTCCTTTTGATCGTAGGGTCTAGCTCCCATTTGAACTTTCTTGCATTTTCCCCCTCAATTGGCCCAATTGTTCCAAAATCTGGTTTCCAATGCGGCTCAAGATTTCAGCTGCGGGTATTGGTCCATTCTCAGGGTTTCAATTACATGATACTTCATTCTTATTGCGTTATTGCTCATGAGCTCGTGTGTTATCGCTTGTCTCGGTGTAGCCGTTGGCCCGAGTGTGGTTCGCTATTTTTTTTTCTTTTCTTTCTGTTCATAGTACGGGGTGAAGCATAAGTTGGAGTCTAATTACGGAGGCAATTCTCAAGGGTAATCATCTAATCTTAAAGTCATGGTTTAATTATCCTACGGTGTTTAAAGCAATAAGATTAAGTAGTAAATAACAAATATAGGGAAGCACACAATACAACTTCACATATATACATATAGGCAAACTAATAACTACAAGACTTTGAAAACTAGATTAACAAAAGGAATACGAAGTGGAGATGGAAGAATATTATAGTAATCCCATCAATTAATACAATGATCATCTGAAATACGGATGGATTATGATTTACGACTTTTATGTGGTCAAGGTTATAGAGATAGTGACTAAGTTAGATATTTAACTTGAAACTGCGTCGGCCATCCGTGTTTCAAACTGAATATCCAAGATTCGTTACCAAATAAAGAAATTGCAACTTTCAGAAAAATTCTCGTACAAGATGGTATAATCAAGGCTCAAGGTTGTCAATCTAGCAAATGGTATAATTGAAAAATATTAAGTAAGACCAGATGGTAATGACTTAATCTTGAAGTGAACTACATCAAATAAGGTTAGAATTACGAAATGAGGATAGGACGATCAATAGAAGACTCATAGACATAACAGTATTCCCTACTTCTATATTGTATCTAATGTTAAACACATTGCCCTATTCAAAGTTAAAACCACTTCTCTTCGTAGGTGATCGTCAAATTATTTGAAGTCGAAACGCGTGGGTAAGGGTTGAACCTAAGCCCTGATACCATTCTGTAACGCCCCAACTTTCGGGCCGTTAAATACGTACAATAATAAAACACAAGTAGGATATATAACCAAAACATCTTAATATACATATATAACCAAAGTTAATATCACAGGTAATTCGTTTATGTTCCATTACAGGATTACCAAAATGTTGCCAAACCAAAAGTCAAAAGGAAAAAAAAAAAAAACAACTAGTTTAAGTCTTCAAATGAACCACAGCTCCAACACTTTATCTTATTTGCCTTCAAAATAACCTTCACCATTGTAAACTGCGTCATCACCTAGCATGACACGCCATGAGCTTGGAATGCCTAGTAAAAACACACACACCCCCATATCTTCTATCAACCAATCAACCATACACAGAACCAATTGGGTAACATAACTTACAATATTACAACAAGGTTCTATGAATTAGTGGTTAGACTAGACGAGTAGAATCCCCCAAAGAGATCCTTCTACCCAACCACAAGGATTGAACACCGGACTATTCAGAACTCCCCCTTTTGCTGCTTTGCAGACCTTACCATCTATGCCCACCTCCCGGCTATTTACCGGTCAATGACATTGATGGACCTCAAAAGGGACAGCCAAACAAGTGGGCTCGCTTACACCCAAATCGTGCCTAGGGCTCGCTTACACCCTGCACATACCATACCAAATCGTGTCTAGGGCTCGCTTACACCCTGCACATACCATATCAAAGGGCTCGCTTACACCCTGAAACCACCGCATAGGGTCTGAATACTTCCGTGTCAACCTAGGGCCTCGCTTAGACCACTTGCGCAAGACTTAACTCAGTTGGTTTTAATCCCATTCACATGTATATTACATAAATCATTCTAAAGCATAGGAGTGAACGTCACCCATTACCAACCCCTTTCCATTTCCCATTTATTAGATCTATTGCCAAGCAAGTTAGTCACATTTATTGCCAAGCAAGTTAGTCACATTCGGTAATTCGGTAATATAAAAGAGCATGAGACAAACATAAGAAATGAAATATACCCCATGATAATCATACATAGGTATGGTAAGGCAAGCAAATAACATTAGGCATGCTTTAAAATACTTAGAGACAAACAACACAACAAAACACCATTTCTAGCACTGTTCGGTTCTGCAGGGCTAACAAGAGTGCTTTGGGAAAAATACTTCTAGGTCAAATTAGGGGCTGAAATTGCACAAAAATAATAATTAACCTGTCTATTTTCAATTCCAATTCACAGAATGTGCATGGCACCTCCAGAAATTCATCTACAAGCTATATTCGAAAACCTGTCCAGATTTGTCACCCGTTGAGAAAACTAGCTTTCCTCTCAATCTACCCAATGATTTTCACCCAAATAAATTCCATTGAAAAGAGGACTCAAAATCATAAATTTGTATAAAAGAACCAACCCGAGATGATTTGTCTAGAATTTTATAAAATTGCAAGAAGTGGACTGTTTTTCAAAGACTCAGGACTAGATTTTTAAACAAAGTATCCAAGCCCTAAAAACACACAATTAGGGGCTAATAAAATTACCACAAGATCTAAACACACCAAATAGCCTACATTAAATTCAGATTGAAGAAATAAATAAATTTGATATTTCTTTTAAATTAGAGAAGTTACAGCAGTGTCTAATTTTACAAATTTGTAAGGCAAAGTCACTAAATCAAACCCACACTCTTATATACATCAAAAACCCTATTTCCTATTAATATGCAACAGAAGAGGGCATCTAACAATAGGATGGGATGGTGAAAGAATTGGAGAAGACAAGGGGAAGAAGTGTTCTTACCTTCACTCAAGAAGGCACCATTTTTCTTCCTTTTCTTTTTTTTCTTCTTCTCTACTTCTCCCTAATCACACTCTCTTTCTCTCACCCTTTCCTTGGCTGTTGATATGTGTGTATGTGTGGAATTGAGACAAGGCTCTCAATTTATAGGAAATAAGCTTGGGTCCTAACTTAATGACTAAGGAAGGCTTAAATATCTAGATATTTTTTTATTTTGTTTTTCAACCAATTTTCTACCAAAATATTATTTATCACACTTATGTACATATTCAAATAAACAATAATATTCTATTCAAATAAATAATAAATGAAAGAACAACAAAAACAAAAATAGAAATAAAAATAAAATGTATGAATTAATTTATAAACTAGGGGGTAAATAAATAAAAACCAAGTTTTAGAATATTTTCAATTATAAAGTGGTGTTCTGGGATTTAACTATAATACAAAATAAAATATAGAAAATCTATTCTTTATTGGACCATTTTATAAAATTTTATGAAATTTGGGACTAAAATGCAATTAACCTAAGGCTTAGGGTTTCAAGTGTAACTACCAAAAATTAGGGTCTCTACAGTTTTAGTCTCCTCGCTCGAGCGATAATTCTTTCGCTCGAGCGACCATCGCGGCCCTGTTTTTTTTATAAATATGTGGTTTTTTCAGATTTTAGGGTTACGACTTCCAAATCTTCTTCTTAGGTGTAAAGGTTTTCATCTAGAGCTTCTTTGCCTGTTTCCTTTGATATCTGTGAAAGTTTAATCATGAATTGAGTGGATTATATCAAAGAGTTTGTTTAGTTTGTTTTATTCACAAAAGAGAGAGTTGTTTTTCGGTGGATTCTGTGGAACTTGAGCCTGAAGCTTTGGTGGATTCGACGTGGGCATTGTAGTTTCAACGTTGGGCCAGACAATTCCGAAGTGAAGATGGGGCTGGAAGAGGCACATAGGGCCGGTTTGATTCGGACGTTGATTCGTTAGGTAATTGAGAGTACACTTGCGTAATTTTTTTATGTCTTCTTAGTGGATTGTTTTGTGACTTTTGCCAGTGTTTTTTTTTAATCACAATTGGAGGTGCCCCAATTGTGATTTTTCCACATAAAATCGTTATGTCTATTTGTCTTTGATTTTTTTATTGAGATTGCTATTTACTGGTTAAAATTGATATATAATCACAAATCAATAATTTAGGGAATTTTTAGAATTTTCAAGAACAATTCATTGAGGAGAAAAGTTTGCATCTTATGTGTTGTCAACCAAACAGACCCGATTAAATCCACAAGTAAATGTCACTTTATTTTCATCATCCATATTAGAAATAAAACACCAGCTGCACAAAGAGTATGATTGATATATAGTTCTTTCCAGGGAACTGTTGGCAACACCTTTGTTGCCAAAACCTTCACCTCCACCCGATACTTCAAATCCATAGTGGCACACTAAAGGAAACATTTGACATCAAATAAACACTCCACTCCATACTGCAAAATGTGACGTGGCTTTTGGCATTAACATAGCATGTCAATTTTGACATGCTCCTGAGCTCCTGTCATTTTCTTTTTTCTTTGTTTTTTAAATGAAGTTCAACAGCAACATTAAGGAAAACAAGTCCAATAGGTAATAAAAATGATACACAATACAATAAAACAATAAATTTGACATATCAGGTGAAAAGTTTTCTTGTATGAAATGTCAAATTAGTTTATGTCAATTTGCCACCTAAGCCTTTCAAAATTTAAAATACCAAATTTTGAAAGTTTGGGCGGAGATAAGGTGTCATTTCTATAATATAGAGCACTAAGGTTCACAATTATCTATTTAAGAAAATAAACATCAATACTGATATAGTTTTTTGTGAACTAATTAAGAGCAAGTAATGAAAAGTTGATAGAGTTTGTAATGTTAGTACTAGTATAAACTTGTGACCGAAGGACTAAATCCATTTTTGTTGTGTTCTCATAATGAGGAATTTCATAATTTTGCAAAATTTTCATGATTTTAAGAGTGTGAAAGTAGGTTTGTTAATTGTGATGGTTTTGAATTTTTTTTTTAATTTAAATTTTGATAAAATGTGAAATTGCCCATTCATAGGGGCATTTATTTATAAATCTTTTCCGACCCACTATTGTTATTCTTTGTCCAAATTATTTTATTATATTCTAATAGGTCCTATGAATGACATATTTATTAAAATACCCCTAATAATAATATGGTGAATTGCGCATTAATGATCACATTAACAGTGACTCAATGTGAACATTCACACTATCAAATACGAATGTTCACATCACCAAATTGCTAAGAGCTCAAAAAATATTTGTAAGGATAAAATTATTCATAAAATACCTTAAATATGATAAGTAAGATTTGATAGATCAAATATACAAATAATAGGACTTATTGGAATACAAGAATATGTTATGGGCTAATTGTGAAAGAGGATTTCCGAATGAATTTTCGAATTTCATAATTTTGCAAATTTTCACCTTTTCAAAAGTGCAAAATTTCACGTTTTCCTATCTTATCATTTGTAAAATTTATCAATTGCTATATTGAGAAACTTGACATGAAAACATGACATTGGAGAAAATTGCAAAATCTTCACCATTTTAAAAGTGTAAAGTTTTATTCCTTAAAAAAAATAGGGAGCTTTTTTCATAAATTCATCTTTAATTACTTATGTTCCATCCAATCCATATTCTTTTTGACTATTCCATTAGGTCCTATTGTTGCCAACAAAAAAAAAAAAAAAAGAAGACAAATTACACTAACAATCCCTATATTTTGAGGTTCGTGTCACTTTGGTCCATGACTTTTCAATTGTGATGTATTTGACCTTAAATTTTGAATCTTGTTCCAAATAAAGACAATTGAAGATACTATTTCTTAATTTCAAGGGCAAAATCATCAATTTGATAAAATATACACTAATTTGACAAAATAAATGTCAAAAAAATATTTTTAAATTTTTAAAATTTATTTCTATCCATCAAAGATAAAATTATGTAAAATTGATAAATCTTTTAGACATTTATTTATTTATTTTTTTTACCAAATTAATTTTTATTATATGTTTGTATGATGATCATGTAATGAGTGGTTGTTAATATTTCAAAGGATATTCGATATATTTAATATATGAAATATTTTTAGTTTTAGATTTTTTGATTTAAGGGATTGGTTCAGTAATGGTATCAAAGTTGTCGTTATATTTGACTTTTGAAAAAATAGAAACTAATTTAATGAAAATAAAAACAACCACCCATTACATGATCATCATTCAAATACATAATAAAAATTAATTTGATAAAAAAATAAATAAATGTCTAAAAGATTTATCAATTTTACATAATTTTATCTTTGGTGGGCAGAAATAATTTTAAAAATTTAAAAATATTTTTTTGACATTTATTTTGTAAAATTAGTGTATATTTGATCAAATTGACGATTTTGCCCTTGAAATTAAGCAATGGTACCTTCAATTGTTCCTAATTGGAACAAGATTCAAAATTCATGATCAAATGTGTCACAATTGAAAAGTCAAGGACCAAAGTGACACGAACCTCAAACTATAGGGACTGCTAGTGTAATTCGCCAAAAAAAAAAAAAAAATACTCTCAATTTTGGTTGTTTGAATTTTTAGAAATTGCTTAGTTTCTAGTATCGATTGGTTTATGGTTTATGGTTTATGCATTTTATTTGTTTTATTTTAGATTTCACTACTTAAAGATATGGTATTACATTGATATGGTTACTCATTGACTAAACTCAATATTTTCGCAAGATTACAATGGCGGATTTCGTTCTCTTGAAAATTTTGTACTTCATGAAAAATGGAGAATTAGCCATATTTGATTCTGTAACAACGAATACTGAGATTTAACTTTAGAGAAATTTGGTAGTGAATTCCTTTTGATAAATTTGTTTCCCAATAAGTCCTATGAATATTCTTATGTTATATTTAGTGAGAGGGGAGATTTGCGAGTTAGTACGACCGAGCTACGATAACGCCGATCATGACGAACCGCACGCCGCCGAGCAGAAGACCGGCCAAACACGAACTAATGCCTGGCCGAGCTATAACGCGGCCGAGGGCGTAGCAGTGTCCGATGACCAGGCTAGGAGCAACTCGGGCTAGACTGTGGACGCGGTTACGGCCGGCACGCTTCTGACCGACCAGCTGAGATAAGTGGGCTTCGTGTGACCGAGAATGAAGGTAGGACAGGTGGAGGCCGACATACCTCACAACCGGCTAGCCTAATGAACCGGTCAATATCAGCTCGGCCATAAGTGCCGCTCTTTGGCCCCTTCACAAGGGACAGTCCGGCGGTGCATAGCTCGGTGGTGTGCATGTGATGGCAGCTCTCCACGAGTGATAGGCCGGTCGTGGTATTCTGGTCGAGTGTGCCACCTGGACCAATGGCATGAGGGATAGAGGAAATCAGCTCCAAGCATGCGCCAATACCGTTGGACAGCTCTGCGTGTACTGGTGGGAGGACTAAGCCTTTACACGCGTAAGGTGGTGAGAGGCGAGCACTGCCACCTGTCCTGGGAAGGACAGCAGAGGTAGTGCGCGCATAATCTTGAGGCTGCATGGCCAGCCTTGAAATAGGGAGGAGAACGAACGTTAGAGGTATGCAACTTCTTTTCCAAAGAGAATACTCTCTCTCTATCAATCTTCTTCTTCCTCAAGTGGATTGACTTGATCGTCGGAGGGTCTATCCGGCACACCACCGTCGGGCAGATCACCGTTTATGTGTTGCCAGGTAGACGCCGTCAAGAGAAGCTTGGAGTACAAGGAGTACGGAAAGTAGAGGATATTTCACCCCCGTACAATTGGCGCCGTCTGTGGGAAGTTTTTGATATTCAACCCTTGTTCTTAGAGCTTCTTCAACCATTTCCATGGCCAACAACGGCGAAGCCCCACTGTCGGTCGTCGATGGCGTCACACCTGAGTACATCCGCTTGAGAGAAGGTCCTCCGAATATTCCAGCCATGGCGGGCCTAGAGACTTCTTCGCGAAGTGCGCGAGATAAACGCGGGAGGATTACTGATCGCTCGCAGAGTCCTGAGGGCCGCCGATACTGGGGGGAGTCCCATGCGCGGCGCCTGGAGCACAAACTCAAGGACCAAGACGTCGTCATTCGCAAGATGGCGGCGGAGATAGAGCTGCTGAAACGCCAGATTAAAGGGAAGGGTGTTGCTAGAGAGGGCAACCTTAGTGAGCGCACCCCGTCCCCTCATTGTAGCAGTCGCCGCCAGGGGAGGACTCACTCTCTCTCCATCACCAGGAACTATGGGGTTGGAGATTTCGACCAAGGAGAGGGCAGGCCCCTCTCTCGCGACAGCATCTACCGCCCCTCACGCCCGACACCGACGTCGGGATCCTGTTTCTCCACACGTTTCGGGGACTTGAGGGATATATTGGAGGAGAGGGCGCGCCGTCGGGAGGCTCGGAGAGTGCCGACATTGCAGAGGTTAAGCGCTCCAGTTCGTTGTAGTGAGGAGGTGGCGATGCCAGCCCCCAATGTGATGGCCCCTGCGCTGGTAGACAAAGAGCTGGCGCGACTTACAGCCACGCCGCTGTCTCCAGAGATTGAGAGTACGCCACTCCCCGCCGGATTCCACCAGCCAAAGTTCACTTTGTACGATGGCAAGACGGATCCGTACATGCATGTGAGCCATTACCGGCAAGTGATGGCTGGCCACCGACGCAACGACGCCTTGATGTGCCTTATATTCCCGGCAAGCTTGGGAGAGCTGGGTTGAAGTGGTTCGAAAGGCTCCCGGAGGGGAGCATTGAGGGGTGGCAGCAACTAGCGGAAGCCTTCGTCACCAGATTCAAAACCAACACACGAACGCCGAAGGAGGTCGACCATCTCCTGGGCGTCAAGATGGAGTCTGGATGTTCGTTGAAGGCATACAATGCGAAATACTGAGAAACTTACAATGAGATCCTCGACTGCCCCACCAATCTGGCGATCACTCAGTACAAACGAGGTCTCCCAGTCGGACATAGGCTTCGAGATTCGCTCACGATGCATCAACCCACAACCATGGAGTCATTGATGCAGCGGATCAATGAGCACATTCGTGTGGAGGATGATGCCGCCTCCGCGACCGAGAAGGCTAATCCGGTCGCGGCGGACAGAAGGGTTACGGGGAAAGTTCACTCGGTTGGGCAGGAGGATAACCGCCCAAACAACCGGTCGAAAGACCAGCGCCATGGTTCAAACCGTGATGACAGAAACAAGGGCTGCCGAAACGACCGGGCTGACCCTCCCCGTGATGCAGTGGAAGATGCCAAAAGAAAATTAAAGGCGCAGACTAGGATCACCACGGTATTTAAAATCCCCATCTACCGCATTTTGAGCGAGATTCGAGGTGAACCCTTCGTCCGTTGGCCGGCCAAGTTGGGGAGTGCGCAGAGGGGCTTCAATTCAAAATATCGCTGCACCTTTCATGAAGAACGGGGGCACCGAACAGAGGACTGCTTGCCGCTCAAACAACACTTAGAGGAGTTGGTGGCGGCGGGGCATCTTGACCAATACTTAGATGGGGGCATCAAGGCCACGCCAGCGGACCAGGGCGAGCCAAACGGCCTGGCCGCCCTAGAAGCGCCTCTGCAAGGTGTAATCAACGTCATCCACGGTATCATTGAACCGGCCAGGGTTTGCGAGCTGAGAGGGATGATCAAGAAGGCCGAGCACATGAGGGAAGTTCTCTCTGTTCAGCCCGCTGTGAAGAAGGGAAAGACCGAAGAAAGGGACATCCTTTCATTCTCAACCAAGGACTTGGAAAGAGTTCAGATGCTGCACAATGATGCTTTAGTAGTCACTCTACGCGTCGAAGACTTTGACATCAAGAGAATCTTGATCGACCAGGGGAGTTCGGTAGAAATTATGTATTATGACGCGTTTAAACAAATGAAGTTGGAAGACAAGGACTTGGCCCCCGCAATGTCCCCTTTGGTCGGCTTCAACTCGCAGCCAGAATGGCCAATCGGAAAGATTATTTTGCCGATCAAAGCGGGATCGGTCGTAAAGCAAGTAGAGTTTTGGGTGCTTAAAGTTCCATCAACTTACACCTTGATCTTAGGCAGGGGTTGGCTGCACGCCATGCAAGCAGTTGCTTCGACCTTCCACCAAGTCATGCGCTTTCCGGCACCAAGCAGACAAATAAAGGAAGTTTGGGGAGACCAAGTGATGGCGAAACAATGCTTTGTTGCGGTGAATGACAGCTGAGCGGCCAAAGGGTTCGTCCAAATGATTGAAGGGCCTGAGGGTAAAGAGGTCCTTGAAGACGTAGGAAGAAAGACCGAGGAAAAGTCGGTCGAAGATTTGGTGGAAGTGCGCATTGATGAGAATGATCCAACCAAATTCTTCCTCTTGAGATCATCTTTGTCTAGCGCCGAGCGGATGGATTATGTCAACTTCTTGGTTTCCAATTTGGAGGCCTTTGCCTGGACGCCTTACGACATGCCTGGCATCGACCCGAGCTTCATTTGTCATCAGTTGAATGTCTTCCCTAATGCACGGCCAGTCATTCAAAGGACGCGCCGCTCAGCCTTGCACCATGCTGAAGTGGTCGCAGAAGAAGTGAAGAATTTGTTGGAAGCTGGGGCCATAGAGGAGGTGCAATACCCTCGGTGGATATCCAACACGGTGGTTGTTTCGAAGAAGAACGACAAGTGGCGAGTCTGCGTTGACTACAAAACTGTCAACCGAGCTTGCCCCAAGGATGGCTTTCCCCTCCCACGAATTGACCAACTGGTGGACTTAACCGCTGGCCATCAGAGGTTTAGCTTCCTGGACGCATATCGCGGCTACCACCAGATAGCCATGTATGAACCGGACAGAGAGATCACGTCGTTCACAACTCCCAGAGGCTTATATTGCTACAAAGTCATGCCGTTCGGACTAAAGAATGCCGGGGCGACCTTTCAGCGGATGGTAACAAAAATGTTCGCTCCTCTCTTGGGCCGAACAATGGAGGCTTATATCGATGATATGGTGGTGAAGAGTAAGGAGAAGTTTCAACACCTCGCCGACCTTGCAGAGATGTTCGCCATACTTAAGCTCCATAAGCTTCGTTTGAACGCCACAAAGTGCGCCTTCGGAGTTGGCACCGGAAAGTTTCTGGGTTTTCTGGTCACAAACCGAGGGATTGAAGCTGACCCATCACAGATCAAGGCCATACAAGACCTGGAGCATCCTAACTCCATGAAAGACGTGCAACATCTTGCCGGGATGGCAGCCGCGTTGAACAGATTTATCAGCTGGTCTTCTGATCGTTGCAGGCCCTTCTTTAAAACTCTGAACTCCAAATTCTTCTGGGATGACGAGTACGACCGCGCACTAGCAGACCTGAAAGCATATCTCTCCTCAGCCCCTATTCTGGTCACATCTCAGCCAGGCGAAGAGTTGTACCTTTACTTGGCTGTCTCTCAACACGCAGTCAGCGCGGTATTGGTGCGTGTTGATGGCACCCAACACCTACCGATCTTCTATGTAAGCAAGACTCTTCTCCCAGCCGAAACGAGATATCTTCCCTTGGAAAAATTGGCGCTGGCCCTAATGATGGCGTCAAGAAAGCTGGCACACTATTTTCATGCCCATACAATAGTTGTGTTAACCGAGTTCCCGCTTAAAGTGCTTTTTGAAAAGGCAAACTTCACTGGGAGAATTTTGAAATGGGCCGTGGAATTAGGACAATATGACATCAAGTTCCGATCGCGCACCGCAATCAAGGCTCAAGCACTTGCCGACTTTGTGGCGGAATTTGCCCCTGGGATGCATCCAGTATGCCCGGTTGATTTGGTTGGTGCGGATTTAGCACAACCCATGGTTCTGGCAGCAGAAACGAGTGTTGGTTCGCAAGTAGGAAAAGAGACGAGCACGACCAGACTAACAAAGTCCGAAGATGATGAACCCAACCAAGTCAAAGAAAGGGACCAGGATGAACCGATCAGAGACTTGGAAATGAGAAACTCCCAGAACCCCTCTGATTGCTGGAAGCTGTTTATTGGCGAGATGTGGAAGCTCTTCATTGATGGGGCATCCAACAGACATGGGGCTGGGCTGGGCATTGTGCTGAACTCGCCGGACGGGCTGATCATCGAGCAGGCAATTACACTCGGCTTCCCAGCATCCAACAACGAGGCAGAGTATGAAGCTCTCCTTGCCGGACTAAGAAGCGCGCTGAGAATGAAAGCCACAGCCCTTATGGTATTTAGTGATTCCAAGTTGGTGGTCAATCAGGTCTCAGGGGAATATGAAGCAAAGGACGAAAGAATGGCCAAGTATCAGGCGCTGGTACGCGCAGAGATCAAAAAGTTCGCTGCAATAAGATTAGAACAAATCGACCGCGAGGAAAACAGCGCGGCTGATGAATTGGCCGGACTTGCTTCTGCTCAGACAGCTTTTCCTAGCCCCTTGATGATAGAATTTTTACCACGGCCAAGCATTGAGGAACCAGAATCAGCCGAGGTACTCTGCACCAATTTGGGCCCTTCATGGATGGATCCTATCATCGCCTTCCTGAAAGATAGAATTCTACCAGGAGAAAAGAAGGCGGCACACAAGATCCGGGCAAAGTCAGAGCGGTTTTGGCTCTCCCCGTCTGGGGCCTTGTACAAGAAATTTTTCACCGGCCCGTATTTGAAATGTGTCCACCCCACCAAGGTGAAAGCTTTCCTCTATGAGATACATAAGGGCATCTGTGGCAGCCATACTGGGGGCAGATCCTTGGTTTACCGAGCAATTTCTCACGGTTATTGGTGGCTGCGCATGCAGGCAGATGCGCAAAAATATGTTCGCAGGTGTGAGAAGTGTCAGAAGTTCGCCCACCAGATCCACCAGCCGGCTAGAGATTTGCTCCATCTCACAAGTCCTTGGCCGTTCGCGCTTTGGGGGTTGGATATTGTTGGGCCACTCCCAGCTGCACCAGGCAACCGTAAGTTCTTCATCGCCGCCACCGACTATTTCACCAAGTGGGTTGAGGCCGAGCCACTAGCGACCATAAGGGAAAAGGACGTGAAGAAGTTTGTATGGCAAAACGTGATCACCCGTCTCGGTATACCCAAGGCCCTCATCTCGGATAATGGCGCTCAATTTGATGGTAAACTCTTTCGCGGATTTTGCGAAGAGTTGAAGATCGAGTTCTACAATTCGACACTGGCCTATCCTCAGTCAAATGTTCAAGCAGAGGCCTCAAACAAGACCATCCTGGACAGGCTGAAGAAGCGGCTTGAGAAAGCTCAGGGCAAGTGGGCTGAAGAACTCCCTAATGTGCTCTGGGCATACCGCACTACGCCAAGGCGGTCAACCGGGGAAACACCGTTTACTTTGGCCTACGGCATGGAGGCCGTCATCCCGTTGGCAATTGGCATGCCAACCATCCGTTCTGAAAGTTTCCAGCCATATCTGAATAGTGAAGCGGTGGCATTGGAGTTGGACCTTGCTGAAGAGAGGAGGGAGCGAGCATTGATCCACATAGCGACTTATCAACAAGAACTCTCCAAAAAGTACAACCAGGCTATGCACCCCAGGATGTTCAAGATTGGGGACTGGGTATTAAGAAAGGTGCTTGGCAACGCAGTGGTCCCTGGCGAAGGAAAGCTCGGTGCAAATTGGGAAGGACCATACAAGGTGATTGGTCTTGCTGGTAAAAGGGCGTACCATCTGGAAGATATAGATGGCAAGGCTGTCCCCAGACCATGGAATACGGCCAACCTTAAGGTCTTTTACTTCTTGTGTTGTTTAGCTTTTTTAGACCTTTAGCCTTTTGGCACTCAATGTAAAGGATAGCAATGCCTTTGTAATGAAAAATAGCCCTCTTGTTGTTTGGAATTACGTCTTTGTACAATGGATTCGCAAGGACGCAAGGCAATTATGAATACCAGGGGCAAGAGACCGACCTGAATGGGACCGGACTGATTTCCTCTCGCCGGAATGAATGCACACCGCACAAACAGTTGGTGCATTGTCCGACGATGTAGTTGGCGTATGGCCCCATTCGCATTAGGGCCGAGCTGGTTTTGCTCGCCCGGTTGAAATGTTGGCGTCATGACCAACTCAACTGAAACATTGGTGTTTTGCCCAGTGTGCATTTTGCTCGGCCCAGTGGACTATTGGTGTCTTGCCCAATATGAAAAACGAGCGGAGTTTGCTCGGTAGAATTCGGAATGTTGGAGTTTTGTCCAACCAACAAGAAGCCGAGCTGAATTTGCCCAGCCTAAAAGAAATGTTGGCGGCTTACCCGACTTAAAAGATCGGCTGATTTTGCTCGATCACGTCGAAATTGCATGAAATTTACAAACGAATTAAGGCCGAGCAGATTTTGCTCAGAAGAGTTAAAATGTCAGTTCATTTGAAAGTTCATGGAACCGAACTACTAGTTCTGATTAGAAAACGTTTGAGGTGATTTTAGCTCGGCAAACTGTACGGCACAGCCGACCTGGCAGTTGTGAATTGACAACAATTGAATCAAGGAATCCATGCAGATGCAAACCGAACAGAAATAGAAGATGAGCGAGCAAAAAGCCAAAAATCTTCATTGATAAAGGAAATTTAAGTACAACACAGGGGGGCATAGCCCGGTTACAAAAAAAAAAAAGGTCAATCCAACTCCACATTAACCGTTTGTTCGGCGACCTCCACAGTTTGCTCGGCCTCTTCTACATTGTGCTCGCGCAGGTTTTCTTCGGTGTCGTCGTCAGTGCCTTCCACTACGGCAACATCCCGGTCAGCCTCTTCCCCCGCATCTGGAGATGCTTCAGGAGGATTTTGCTCGGCTTGTTTCGTGACGACGGCTTCTTCCTCGGCCTCTTTCCTTGCCTCCGTGATGAGCGCAGTTTCCTCAGCTCGGCGAGATACCGAGCCTTCGTCGACTTCACGGCCCGAAGTTTGTCCTCGTTAGCTCGGTCAACCTTTTGGCTCAGGACATCTCGCTCGGCCTCAACTGCTTCCTGCGCAGCTTTAAGCTTCGCTATCTCGGCCTTTTGTGCCTTATTCTCAGCTATGGCATCCCGCAGGCTCTGCCGCACTTTGATCATTCGGTCGTGGGCCAAATAGTTCTTTTGCGCGGCCTGAACACAAGTGAGAGATCGTCAGTATTCGAAAAATCGAGCAAAAACCGAGCAAACAGTTTGACGTAAAAAATAGAGAACTTACTAGCACTATGGATTTCGCCGCCGAGCGGAGGACCTTGAGGTTGGAAAGCTCATCGTGTTTTTTCATATCAGCGGGCAAGACCAACCCCTTGGTCAAATTGAAACCAAGTGAGTAGTCCTTGTCCGCGTAGACGGAGTCCTCAGAAGAAACTGCTTGGCCCTGGTATTTGAACTCGGGCGCCCAGACCGGGGGGGGTGGCTGGGCCCTTGGACTTGCCGGTCTGTGGTTGCTCGGCCTGGTCCCCGAGCTCGGTGGAGATGCCATCGGTAGAGTCTTCATCGGCTAGATGGCGCCCGGTTTGCTCTTTCCTCGGCCGCTTCTTGGACCGACTAGCCGGTTGCTCGCTGGCGAGCGCCAGTACTGCCCCTTCTTGCTACACGGCGGGTGTGGAGGATGTCCCCCCGGTTGCCTCTAGTCTTTGGGACTCGTCTTCTTCCCCGATGATCATGGACTTGATGGCCCTGATTTTCGCCATTTCTTGCTCGGCAGTGAGTGGAATAAGTCTGATCGGTGGTAGGTTTGGATCCGGTTCTGGGGTTGGCGCACGCAGAAAATCGGTAACCCGGCTCTTGCGCGGCGCGGTGTAGTGGTAGGTCTGTTCGAAGCCGAGCAATTTCGAAGCCTCCCTCTCCTCGGCAGGATGGCACAGCAGGACTCTGATGGCCTCTTGGTTGGCCCGGTAGTAGTCTGCTGCTAGGTGCTTATCTGCAAAAAGAAGACAAGAGTTAGATCAACATGGAAAGTAATTGATGCATAAAGAAAATAGCGCGGTCAGCCGAGCGACTCACCGGCACTGCCAAAATCCTTTCTAATATACCATCCCGGTATGGGTGCCTCGGTGTCCTCATAGCGACTAGACACCCACAAGAAGTCGTCGTCGTTGGTCTCCTTGTCCGGGTTGCCCTCTATTAGCTTTGCTCGACCCTTCTTGACTTTGAGGTACCAGCAAAGCCCGCTCTTGTTTCTACTTAGATTATACTGATGGAAAATTTCGGCCAGACCGAGATTGCGACCGAGCCTCCGGTTCAGCTCGGCGACCCCGTTTATTATTTTGTAAGTATTATTTGAAACTTGGGTTGGGCAAAGCCTTGTCTGCCTCAAAAATTCGCAGATCAAGGGTTGAACCGGGAAGCGGAGCCCTCCCTCTACTATTGATACGACGGTAAAGGGGCACCGGTCTAGGTCCCCCCAAGGGGTGTCTCCCTTTTTGGCGAGCTCTAAGACGACGTCATCTGGGATGTTGTACTCCCTTCGAAACTCCGCCATCGCGCCGGGCGAGCTAACCATAAATTGGTACTTCTCCATTTATCTCGGTTTTATTTGGTTTATTGACTATCTCAGTCAAAAAGGATGGTGTCTTTGCTCGGACCTTGAGCTCCACCAATGATGGTTCTGGACTGGCCTGGACGGTCCTAGTGTGTTCTGCATTATTAAAAATAATTTCCAAGGGTTAGCACGGCAAAAATTGCGCGGCTCCTATTGCAACTAGCTCAATGAAAAGGTCACTAGTGTTTGGCCGGTTCGACCCCTACCTCGGCTAGACCACTTTGTCGATTTCCTAGCTCGGTTCATTCCTAATTGCAGATCTAATGGAGTATTCAGCTCGGCTAGGGTATTCAGCTCGGTGCGTTCCTATTTACCAATCTAATTAAAGTATTCAGCTTGGTTGCGACCTCGGTAATAAGCCACAAACCAGTTTTTGCTTGGCTATAGCTCTGCCTATGGATCTAAATGAGCGTTTAGCTCGGTTCTACCCAGATTTAAACTGTTCATCCCAGAAGTGGGGCGAACTCGTTTGAACCAAGGAGGAACAGGGGGCTGAGAGGCCCCTTCCATTCTCAAAGTTCCTATTTGCCCTAGGGTGTGCAGTATCTAAGCAAAGAAAGGGGCCTCTGGTGGTCACAAAAAAAAAAAAAACACACGAAGCACAGTGGCACGGAATCGAAGAACATGTATAAAGAATTTCGAGAAACAGAAACAGAAAAGGCAAGGGAAGGTAGTGTAGCTTACCAGGGGGACAGATGCGAGGTTGAACGCAACCTCGAGAGCTTGATCATGGCCTTCGAAAGGATCTGAAATGGAGGATGTAGCACTGAGATAGTAATGGCAGTGGTCTGGGGGGTTCGAAGGTTTGAGAGGTTTAGGGTTTGTGTGAAAGAGAAGGTGAAAAGTGAAGGGTTGTAGGCCCTTCGTTGGAATACAAAAGAGGGGGGAACGAACCTCAAACGGCTGCGCCGTTTGAATTCTGCGCATGCAGGACAGCTGGCTGCACGACCCAATGGCGTGAAGCCACGTGGCACTCGAAACGCGGCTGTCAGTACGGCTATACGACCTTTGATGAGACTGCGGAGAAAATGGCCGACCAAACGGGACAGCTCGGCGATAGATATGCCCCCAATCATGCTCGGCTTGGTGATGGCGCAACTCATCGGTTAGCTCGGTCACCATGGTAACCCCAGTCACGACTAGGTCGGATGGGGTTAAGGGGCAATTGAGAGGGGAGATTTGCGCGTTAGTACGGCCGAGCTACGATAACGCCGATCATGACGAACCGCACGCCGCCGAGCAGAAGACCGGCCAGACACGAACTAATGCCTGGCCGAGCTATAACGCGGCCGAGGGCGTAGCAGTGTCTGATGACCAAGCTAGGAGTAACTCGGGCTAGACTGTGGACGCGGTTATGGCCGGCACGCTTCTGACCGACCAGCCGAGATAAGTGGGCTTCGTGTGACCGAGAATGAAGGTAGGACGGGTGGAGGCCGGCATACCTCACAACCGGCTAGCCTAATGAATCGGTCAATATCAGTTCGGCCATTAGTGCCGCCCTTTGGCCCCTTCACAAGGGAAAATCCGGCAGTGCATAGCTCGGTGGTGTGCATGTGATGGCAACTCTCCACGAGTGGTAGGCCGGTCGTGGTATTCTGGTCGAGTGTGCCACCTGGACCAATGGCATGAGGGATAGAGGAAATCATCTCCAAGCATGCGCCAATACCGTTGGACAGTTCTGCGTGTACTGGTGGGAGGACTAAGCCTTTACACGCGTAAGGTGGTGAGAGGCGAGCACTGCCACCTGTCATGGGAAGGACAGCAGAGGTAGTGCGCGCATAATCTTGAGGCTGCATGGCCAGCCTTGAAATAGGGAGGAGAACGAACGTTAGAGGTATGCAACTTCTTCTCCAAAGAGAATACTCTCTCTCTATCAATCTTCTTCTTCCTCAAGTGGACTGACTTGATCGTCGGAGGGTCTATCCGGCACACCACCGTCAGGCAGCTTACCGTTTCTCTGTTGCCAGGTAGACGCCGTCAAGAGAAGCTTGGAGTACAAGGAGTACGGAAAGCAGAGGATATTTCGCCCCCCGTACATTTAGTCCTCCGGTTTGAAAGATTTTATCCAATAGATGTCAAATTCCATATTGTTTGATTTTTGTGGACATTAATGTCCCTCACAATTTTGGTATGATTTATTTTTCTATTATCCTATATATATATATATATATATATCATACTATATACAATATATTGTTGGCGTCAATAATATTGATATTTTCGAATCGAGATATCAACTATGACGTGATCTTCCATGTAAATATGGCATGCGTTTTCTTTCCTCAACATACGAATACGAGTATTTCAGATTCGCAATATCAATGACGGATTTGCAGTATGCTATGATTTGAACATTCACACTATTATGATACATTCACAATAATATTCTACCATGATGTAATCATTCTATTATTATATGGACATTCATATTGTTACGTAGATTGTAACGCCCTGAAATAATTCAACATGAATTATTCATAAATAATCAACATTTACCCAATAATAACAATAATCTGTCCATCTTTACATAAATACTAATGAGTCTTTACAAAGGTTTTACATGCGGGTATACATTCATTAATACAAACATATGAATGTATAGCATGTAAAACATCCATTCTCAAAACAATACAATGCCCTTAAGGGCTTATATCTTCCAAGGCATAAGCCTGGTTACACAAAAGATGGTTTCTGCAACCCATAGACACTGACCCTTGGCTCAAAAAGAATTACACAAAATAAAAGAGCTATGCACTCTTCTAAAAAACATTCATGCCCTCAATTCGGCAGGTTCACCACATCTTTATCTACACCAAATCCCATAGGGGTGAACACAAAGCCCAGTAGAGTATTCTCACAAAGTATATATAGTTATGCTTTTTCCTCAACATAAAAAAAAAAACAAAAAAACAAATGTAATTGCAATGCCATGCCAAGATTAAGGTATAGAGGAAAAATATTCATTTCAAAACACCACTTCAAAATCAACCTACTCTCAATACCATCATGATGGTCTCATCAATTCCAAACTTCCATCATTAGTTCAATAGGGGCGATAAATACGACACTGGTAATCCCTAAGCCGATGTTTGCAAGTAGACTCTACGAGTACTACCAAACTATCATTTTTACCGGTATTAACCGGAAGGCTCGACACCTATCCGTGCGACTTTCGGGTCTTTCACCTCGGACACTCAGGCCAACTTATCAAGTTCATCTACACCTCCTATCCGGACTTACCAACGTATTTACCCCTTACACATTTCATAGTTCTCAACACAATAACTAATTTTTTTTCTCATGATGGAAATCTCAAAGATTTAGATTCACAATGCACTATAATAAATGAAATAACATGCAATGCAAATGATCATTTCCATATCTTAAGACATTTCTCCACTTTTTAGTATCTCTGCTACAATGTCAACATTCACATTCTCATCTTCTCTTTACAATGTTCGTCCACATGATTAATATATTCCATCAACACGTAGTCACCATTTTCATATCCCAAGACATAACAAATTAGTTTCACAACTACTTTAATCATTTATGTATTGTCAACTATTTAACATCAACACCTCATTTACATATAACAAGTAATCTCCCATTTTGCAAACATTGATGCAACTCACTCTATTCATTCTTTTAAAGCAAGGAAATAAGAAATTTCAAAGACATTTGCCTTATTACCAAAATCTCCAATTTCTAGGGTTTTTCTCAAAACAATCACTTCCCATTTCATGGTGAAAACTCTCATTCAAAACATTTCTTTTCTTAGGTCAACAAGATGAACCCTCAAGGATTGACCAAAATTTAGAGTTAAAAGAGAAACCCTCTTTTGAGGAAAACCTTTACATTTTGAAATCACAAGGTTAATATCATCACAAACTAGAAGGAACTCTTAAATCATCACAAAAAGGGCAAAACTAGTATATATAACTCAAGAATATCCCCACCTCAAAGTAGAAGCCCAAGGAGAAGGGTTAGACAAATGTGAAGCTTCCAAAAATGGCAAAATTCACTTCTTCTTGGATGGAAATGAAGATCTTGAAGAGCTCAATCTTTTTGTCTAAGGAAGGGGGGTGAGAAGATCACTAGATCTAGGTTAAATATAGAGATAGGGGATATTTCTAGAGAGAGAAGCTCTCAACATAGGGTTTGGATGAAAAAGAGGTGAAAAAGTTATGTAAAAGTCGCTTTTACGATATGATATACGCGAATCCTGCTCGAGCGTTGGGTTTAACGCTCGAGCATCAAACACAGCAACAACAACTCGCTCGAGTACAAAGATCACCATTCAAGTGTGGATTTCACCCATCCAGTATTTCACAGATTGCAGACAGCCGTTCGAGCGCCAGAAGGGCCGCTTGAGCTCAGACACGCTCGACCGTAAGAAACGCCGCTTGAGCGTGAAAAACACTCTTGCAGCACTTTTGCAGAGACACTCGATACTGAAAGGTTGCAAACTCTGCTCGAGCGGAAGATCAAAATTTTGGGCAACAAGATTCTAGACCGAAAGGCAACCAACCTGTTCTAAACACGCTCAAGTCATTCAAAAACTCAAATTCAAGAGGTGTAAGGAAGAAAGATGTAACCGGCAACATCAAACAACAAGATTCGGATCCAGAATACCATGACAGTCGAGTAGAGACCCGGGGTCGCTATAACCTCCCACCATAGGAAATTTCGTCCCCGAAATTTAAACAAAACACCAAACCAAAGTTGTAGCAATTTTAATCAATTCAACTACATTCTCAAGTCATAACATTTATGTTCAATTATCATTTATCGTTCCTTTCATCATCATTTCATCAAAACCATATGTGCTTATACAAGACATATAAAATAAGGCATCCAGGGCAAAGCATCATGCCTACACAACCTCATACTCAATTTAACAATACATACAACAACATTTGATCATCAATTTAGCACATTTTCCATTCACCATAAGGAAACATTATAATTTAAATCAAATCAACTAAACATGCTCAAATAAATCCCGATACTTGGAGCGGGCTTCCGCCTCCTTTTCCCAAGTGGCTTTCTCAACCCCATGGTGCCTTCACAACACCTTCACTAACGGTATGGTTTTTCCTCGTAATACTTGTTCTCGGGTATCTAAGATTTGAACTGGCCGCTCTTTGTAGGAGGTAGCCTCATCTACCTCCAATTCAATCCAATCTAACACATGAGAAGGGTCGGGTTCGTACTTCCTAAGCATGGACACATGAAACACATTGTGTACTCCCGAAAGTTGTGGCGGTAAAGCTAATTGATAAGCCACTTCCCCAATTCTCTCTAATATCTCAAAAAGTCCAATAAACCATGGAGATAACTTCCCACTCTTGCCAAACCTCATTAAACCCCGCCTAGGTGAAATTTTGAGGAAGACGTGGTCACCTACTCCGAAGGACAAAGGCCGTCTCCTTCTATCGGCATAACTTTTCTGTCGGCCTTGAGCCGTAACTAACCTCTTCCGAATGAGAGCGACTTTCTCGGTTGTCTCCCTAACAATTTTCGGACCCAACAACGGTGCATCCCCCACCTCGGCCCAACAAACTGGTGACCTACACGGTCGGCCATAAAAGGCCTTAAACGGTGTCATCTCGATGCTAGCTTGGTAACTGTTGTTATAGGCGAATTCAATCAACAGTAAATGTCTCTCCCAAGACCCCTTGAAATCTAGGACACAAGCTCTAAGCATGTCCTCTAAAATCTGAATGGTGCGTTCCAACTGCCCATCGGTTTGAGGGTGATAAGCAGTGCTAAAGGTTAACTTGGTTCCCAATGCCTCTTGAAGGCTTTTCCACAACCGGGCGGTAAAACAAGGATCCCTATCCGACACAATGGTGACCGGCACCCCATGAAGCCAAACTATCTCCCTAACATACAACTCTGCCAAGTGCTTAGCTGAATCACTAGTGCGCATTGAAATGAAGTGTGTGGACTTAGTCAGCCTATCGACAATCACCCAAATGGCATCGTTACCCCGCTATGTTCTAGGAAGCCCAACTACGAAGTCCATGGTCACGTGTTCTCACTTCCACTCGGCTATTGGTAAGGGTTGTAACAAACTCGCTGGTCTCTGATGCTCAGCCTTGACTTGCTGACAAGTAAGGCACTTTGACACGAAGGATGCGACATCCCGCTTCATACCCCTCCACCAAAACTAACGGTTAAGGTCTTGATACATTTTGGTGCCTCCCGGATGTACCGCAAGGCGTGAGTGATGGAACTCCCGAAGCACTTCCTCTCTACAAGATTCCGGCACAAACAAACAATCTAGGTAATGTATACTCTAGTTTGAGTGAATGTTCAGACCCTTCTCTTCCTTCCCATTGGAAATTCTATCCCAAATTAACTCTACTTCCCGGTCTCCTTGTTGTGCCTCTATAACTTTTCTAATCAAGACAGGTTGAGCACTTAAGCTAAACAAGGTCGCACCTCCTTCTGATTCACCCAACTGCAATTCAAATTTGCCGACTTCATCCAACATAACCCACTCCTGAATGGCTACGCTCGCCAAGTTACTTACGGTTTTTCGACTTAAGGCATCGGCCACCACATTGGCCTTGCCCGGATGATAGTGCAACTCAAAATCATAGACTTCTAAAAATTCCATCCACCTTCGTTGACGCAAATTTAAATCTTTTTGGGAAAACAAATACTTCAGGCTCTTATGGTCAGAGAAAACTTCAAACTTCTCACCATACAAATAATGCCTCCAAATCTTTAAGGCAAACACTACTGCGGCTAATTCTAGGTCGTGGGTAGGGTAATTCTTCTCATGAGTTTTCAACTGTCGGGAGCCATACGCTACAACCTTTCCCTCTTGCATCAATACACAACCAAACCCATCCTAAGAAGCATCACAAATGACAGTATACCCCAGTCCTCTCTCTGGAATGATCAATACCGGTGCCGTGGTCAATCTAGTTTTGAGCGCCTGGAAAGATTTCTCACAAGCCTCACTCCACACAAACTTAACCCTATTTCTAGTCAATCTAGTCAAAGGTGTGGCTAATATAGAGAAATCTCTTACGAATCGACGATAGTACCCCGCCAACCCCAAGAAACTCCGAATCTCAA
Organism: Camellia sinensis; assembly: GCF_004153795.1. Classification (NCBI taxonomy): domain Eukaryota; kingdom Viridiplantae; phylum Streptophyta; class Magnoliopsida; order Ericales; family Theaceae; genus Camellia; species Camellia sinensis. The sequence continues at coordinate 489,555 of NW_021026212.1, forward strand.
AGACGTTCTTAGGTTGCTTCCAATCTTGCAAAGAATCTATCTTCGAGGAATCTACTTTTACTCCATCTCTTGACACGACGTGGCCTAAAAACTTCACATCGGTGAGCCAAAACTCACACTTCTCAAATTTGGCATACAATTGATGCTCCATAAGCAAGTCAAGCACAATCCTCAAATGAGTCTCATGTTCCTCCTCGGAGGTCGAATAGATAAGGATGTCGTCCACGAAGACGACCATAAAACGATCCAAGTACTCCCTAAATATTCAGTTCATCAAATCCATAAAAGAAGCTGGTGCGTTAGTCAACCCAAAGGGCATTACAAGGAACTCATAGTGGCTATAACGCGTACGAAAGGCCGTCTTCTGGATGTCCTCCTCCCGGACTCTCAACTGATGGTACCCCGACCTCAAGTCTATCTTCGAAAAGCAACAAGACCCTCTAAGTTGATCGAACAAGTCGTCTATCCTGGGTAAAGGGTATTTGTTCTTGACAGTGACTTGGTTCAAGTTACGGTAGTCGATACACAACCATAACGACCCGCCCTTCTTCTTCGCAAAGAGAGCCGGCGCTCCCCAAGGTGACATATTAGGGCGAATAAAGTCCTTGTCTAAAAGCTCTTGGAGTTGGATCTTCAACTCGTGTAACTTCGTGGGGGCAAATCTATACGGCGCCATAGAAATGGGTTCCATTCCAGGCACTAAGTCAATGGTGAACTCAATCTCCCGGTGGGGTGGCAAACTGGTAAAGTCCTTGGGAAACACCCCCAGGTATTCACACACTACCCTTGGCAACTTAACTCGAGTTTCGACACTCTCACCATCCAAGAGAGTAGCTAGAAGGCCGCTAAGCTCGTTCCTACTACGAGGATCAAGCACTGGTGATAAAACCCGATCAACCCTATCCCCCAGAAAATAAAAACAATCGCCACCCGAAATGCACACTGTGACTCTTTGCCGAAAACAATCAATCACAGACCGATACAATGACAACCAATCCATGCGTAGAATAACATTGAAACTGGACATGTCTAACAACACAAAAGCAAACGGGAGTCTATGCCAGGCAACCTCTATCTCACAACACGACATCCCCGATCTAGGTCAACTGTACCCCCAATCAGTGACACAACTCTAAGCGGAGACACTAACTGTACCACTTCTAATCCCAATGTAGATGCAAATGCAGCAGATATGAATGAATGAGACGCACCCGTGTCTATTAACACATTAGCCAAAGAATTACACACAATAAATATACCCCTCACAACCGAAGGTCCTGGCAACTGCTCTGGCGCTGTAACAGCATACACGTGCCCCTGTGGCCTCTGGTCAACTTGCTAATCCCTCGGAGCAAAGGCCTGTTGTACTAACTAAGCCGAGGTGGCTTCCTGGTGGACTCTCGAAGTCTAGACTGAATGAGTCTGCTAATGACTCTAGGTCTGCCTCGACCTGGATGCGCCAGATGCGCCTCCCAACTGTGGGCAAGCTCTTCTCATGTGCCCTAACTGACCACTTTGAAAACAAGTAGGCCCCTGCCTTCGACTCTGAGACTGGGACTGGCTCTGGGATCGATTAGGTGGTGGTGGTGGCAACATCTGTTGTCCTTCTCCTTTCTGAGGACATGCAAAGGCCTTGTGACCCGACTGGCCACATTTGAAGCAAGAAACCCCACTCGGTGCACTCCTTCCCGAGCCCGTACTGGGCAAGGGAAAGGTGGATCAAGATTGTTGCTGCTGAGGCTAGGATGAAAAGGCACTCTTACTCTTCTTATTGAGCCTATAATCTCCCTACGATCCATGGCCCCTAGACCTCGAATTTCTAAGTCTCTCTTTCTCGGCCTCCACCGTAATCTCCACATGTGTAGCCGCCTCCACAAGGCGGTCATACTCTCAGATCATGTTCCCGACAACCTTGAACAAAATCTTTGTCCTCAACCTCTGCTCAAACTCAAAGCAATGGCGTTCCTCCGTCGCTACCAACTCCGGTGCAAACCGGGACAAACTAGAAAAGGCCGCTTCAAATTCGGCCACGGACATATTCAATTGCTTAAGGTCCTCGAATTCCTGCCTCAACCTCTCCCGAGCCGTGGGAGGTAGGTACTTGTCTTGGAAGGTGTAGACACCCCATTTTTGACCCTCCTCAAGACTTGGTTGTGCTTGCAGGTACACCCAACAACTAGTTCGACTGCTCGCCGAGTACTCGACTGTCGCGGCGGAACGTCACCGGTTCGAGCTTCCCGGACCTTGTATCCTTTCTGCCCCATTTTTGGACCTTGGCTAGATCCTTTCAGAGTGACCTTCTTGGTGCACTGCCGGCCATGGCATGGAACGGCCGGCCATTGCTTCGCTCCTGCCGACCACTGGTGAAGCCCTGCCGGCCATTAGTGAGCCACTGCCGGCCATTGATGATGGCCGGCACCCCCCTGTCTCAGCTGGTTTTCCTCCAGATCTTTTGAGCCAGCTGGATTTTTGTTATCTCCCCTCTATACACGTGTATGGAGGGATGGAACTCTTGCAAAGCTTCTTGAAGAAGCTTTGCATTGCCTTCTTCTATATAAGCAAGAGGGGTCCCTCTATATCAGAGGTGCTGAGTTTTGGGAGGGTAAAACCTCTCTTTCTCTCTATATTGCTTGAGTTTTGTACTTAGAGATTGGATTTCCTTGCACTTTTACACTACAACACATAGAGACACACCACCACCATTGAACCAAGCTTCTTGGGAGGTCTTCTTGAGGTCTGAAAGCAAGTTTCCACCCCCTGAAATTGCTGGTTTCGAAGAGGGTCTTCAAGGGTGAGCATTTCCCCAATTTTTTCACTTTTTTGCACCTTGCTTTAGCCCTCTTTGTATATTGATTTAGGCTTTTCTTATAACTGAAAAAAGTCTTGTTTCTAAGTGGTTTTTAAGTTTGGTTAAGGTCATCTTACTGTTTGGGGTGTGTAGCCCCCTTGCATGCTTTGTTTGGCTTTGTTTTAAGCCATATCTTGAGGCCTCCGAGCTAGCCTTGGTTTGGCCTTCCTACCACTGAAATCCAGTGGGATTTTGGTGGTAGAGGTGTGGTTTTGAGGTCCTAAATCAGAGGGGGTAGTCCCCTCTCTTTGTGTTCCTCTTTGCTTGCATTTTTGGCCTTCCAAAGGACCATCCCTCTATGCATTTTTGAGGCTTGGTCCAGGCCTATTTTTGTGACTTTTAGGACCTGCCTTGGCCCTGTCCATGGCTGGTTTGGTCATATTCTACTTGCATCTAGCATGTGTAGTGTAACTCTATTCATAGCTCATCAAAGTAGCATGTGTGCTTAGCTTGTGTTGAGTCCATTTCAGTAGATTTTTGGTGATTTTTGCCATCCCATAAATCTGTTTTGAGTTGGTTTTGTCACTCTATGCTTGCATAATACACTTGCAGTGTAATTTTGCTCCCTAGCCATAGCTTGTTTCATGTTTTAGCCTATCTTCCTAACATGTGCTAGCTTAACTTTGGCCTGCAATAGTCCGTATTTTGCTGTGATTAAGCTCTATTTTGAGGTGTTAAGGTAGCTTGTGCATTGCTTTGCATGGTTGTGGTTTAAATGCTTAGAATGGCCTAAAGGAGAGCATGCTTTTCTAGTTTGTTTTGACTATTTTCCAGCATGTTTTAGGCCCTAAATTAACATGTCGAAACTCTGTTTTGGGCTGGATAAAACTCTCATGAATTGCATTACATAGTTGTAGTTCATGTGCTTCAAGAGTCCATTGTTTGGGCATATCATTTGAGTTTGTTTTGGTGTATGATCATGGCATTTTCAGCATCAATATGGCATGGGATATTGTCGTTATACATATCTGTTGAGAATGTGGATATTCTATATGCTTATCTGTGAATGTGGGATATTGTCGTTATACATATCTGTTGAGAATGTGGATATTCTATATGCTTATCTGTGAATGTGGGATATTGTCGTTATACATATCTGTTGAGAATGTGGATATTCTATATGCTTATCTGTGAATGTGGGATATTGTCGTTATACATATCTGTTGAGAATGTGGATATTCTATATGCTTATCTGTGAATGTGGGATATTGTCGTTATACATATCTGTTGAGAATGTGGATATTCTATATGCTTATCTGTGAATGTGGGATATTGTCGTTATACATATCTGTTGAGAATGTGGATATTCTATATGCTTATCTGTGAATGTGGGATATTGTCGTTATACATATCTGTTGAGAATGTGGATATTCTATATGCTTATCTGTGAATGTGGGATATTGTCGTTATACATATCTGTTGAGAATGTGGATATTCTATATGCTTATCTGTGAATGTGGGATATTGTCGTTATACATATCTGTTGAGAATGTGGATATTCTATATGCTTATCTGTGAATGTGGGATATTGTCGTTATACATATCTGTTGAGAATGTGGATATTCTATATGCTTATCTGTGAATGTGGGATATTGTCGTTATACATATCTGTTGAGAATGTGGATATTCTATATGCTTATCTGTGAATGTGGGATATTGTCGTTATACATATCTGTTGAGAATGTGGATATTCTATATGCTTATCTGTGAATGTGGGATATTGTCGTTATACATATCTGTTGAGAATGTGGATATTCTATATGCTTATCTGTGAATGTGGGATATTGTCGTTATACATATCTGTTGAGAATGTGGATATTCTATATGCTTATCTGTGAATGTGGGATATTGTCGTTATACATATCTGTTGAGAATGTGGATATTCTATATGCTTATCTGTGAATGTGGGATATTGTCGTTATACATATCTGTTGAGAATGTGGATATTCTATATGCTTATCTGTGAATGTGGGATATTGTCGTTATACATATCTGTTGAGAATGTGGATATTCTATATGCTTATCTGTGAATGTGGGATATTGTCGTTATACATATCTGTTGAGAATGTGGATATTCTATATGCTTATCTGTGAATGTGGGATATTGTCGTTATACATATCTGTTGAGAATGTGGATATTCTATATGCTTATCTGTGAATGTGGGATATTGTCGTTATACATATCTGTTGAGAATGTGGATATTCTATATGCTTATCTGTGAATGTGGGATATTGTCGTTATACATATCTGTTGAGAATGTGGATATTCTATATGCTTATCTGTGAATGTGGGATATTGTCGTTATACATATCTGTTGAGAATGTGGATATTCTATATGCTTATCTGTGAATGTGGGATATTGTCGTTATACATATCTGTTGAGAATGTGGATATTCTATATGCTTATCTGTGAATGTGGGATATTGTCGTTATACATATCTGTTGAGAATGTGGATATTCTATATGCTTATCTGTGAATGTGGGATATTGTCGTTATACATATCTGGAGAATGTGGATATAGCTTATATGCTTATCTGTGAATGTGGGATATAGTTTTTATACATATCTGTTGAGATGATGATAGAGCTAATATGCTTATCTGTTGAAAAGGGGAAAATGAAAGGTAACTTGGACTCATAAGTCGTGTGACATAACATGTGATTTTATGTGGATGTATCTGTGTTGGCCATCTATCAATTGCTAATCTTTTAGTCATTGTATCTGTCTCCACTTTTTAGTATCTCTACTACAATGTCAACATTCACATTCTCATCTTCTCTTTACAATGTTCGTCCACATGATTAATATATTCCATCGACACGTAGTCACAATTTTCATATTCCAAGACATAACAAATTAGTTTCGCCACTACTTTGCTCATTTATGTATTGTCAACAATTTAACGTCAACACCTCATTTACATATAACAAGTAATCTCCCATTTTGCCAAACATTGATGCAACTCACTCTCTTCATCCTTTTAAAGCAAGAAAATAAGAAATTTCAAAGACATTTGCCTTATTACCAAAATCCCCAATTTCTAGGGTTTTTCTCAAAACAATCACTTCCCATTTCATGGTGAAAACTCTCAGTCAAAACATTTCTTTTCTTAGGTCAACAAGATGAACCCCTAAGGATTGACCAAAAATTTAGAGTTAAAAAAGAAACCCTCTTTTGAGGAAAACCTTTACATTTTGAAATCACAAGGTTAATATCATCACAAACTAGAAGAAACTCTTAAATCATCACAAAAAGGGCAAAACTAATATATATAACTCAAGAATATCCCTACCTCAAAGTAGAAGCCCACGGAGAAGGGTTAGACAAATGTGAAGCTTCCAAAAATGGCAAAACCCACTTTTTCTTGGATGGAAATGAAGATCTTAATGAGCTCAATCTTTTTGTCTAAGGGAGAGGGGTGAGAAGATCACTAGATCTAGGTCAAATATAGAGAGAGGGGGTATTTCTAGAGAGAGAAACTCTTAACTTAGGGTTTGGATGAAAAAGAGGTGAAAAAGTTATGTAAAAAGTCACTTTTACGATCTGATATACGCGAATCCCGCTCGAGCGTTGGGTTTAACGCTCGAGCGTCAGACACAGCAACAACAACTCGTTCGAGCGCAAAGATCACCGCTCGAGCGTGGATTTCACCCATCCAGTATTTCACAGATTGCAGACAGCCGCTTGAGCGCCAGAAGGGCCGCTTGCGCGCCAGAAGGGCCGCTTGAGCTCAGACACGCTCGAGCGTAAGAAACGCCGCTCGAGCATGAAAAACACTCTTGCAGCACTTTTGTAGAGACACTCGATACTGAAAGGTTGTAAACTCCGCTCGAGCGCAAGAAGTCCCGCTCAAGCGGAAGACCGAAATTTTGGGCAACAAGATTCTAGACTGAAAGGCAACCAACCTGTTCTAAATACGCTCAAGTCATTCCAAAGCTCAAATTCAAGAGGTGTAAGGAAGAAAGACGTAACCGGCAACATCAAACAACAAGATTCGGATCCAGAATACCATGATAGTCGGGTAAAGACCCGTGGTTGCTATATAGATACATATTGTTATGATGTAAACATTCTGCTATGATATTAATATTTATATTGTTTTGGATATTGTATATGATATCTATATTGATGTGGATGTTCATATTGTTATTGTTATCGTTATTGTGGATTTCCACATTCACATTGTTATTGAATATGTACATCCTTACATGTGAATGTTCACATTACATCATATCGTAAAACTTATTGCCTTCAATATGCATAGGATTTAGCTATGTGAATGTTCAAAATTACGGATTAAATGAAATAATCTTTGATTTTTTTATTTTTTTTTTAAAGTTACAGATTCACTTTATGAAATGTTGCAACAATCTTGGGATTGTTTTTTGAACAATCTTTGAATTTTTTTTTAACCATTCTCTTTATAGAGTGTAGTAGACAATCTTGGGATTGTCTTTGGAATCTTTGAATTTTTTTTCAACCATTTTACAAGATAGTTTACGTTATTTACGTGTTACCATATTGAATTAGTGACAATTGTGTCATTTTTCATCAGGAAAGACTTCAAGGGATAGAAAAACGATAACAATATCAAATGTGTCATAAGTCATATATATGAGATTTTTATTTAAATCTTTCCTAATTTTATAGTCATAAATAACCATAATTAGTAAGATTTAATTTTGTAACTATAATTATAATTAGGGAATATCAATTGGGGCAATTGAAAGAAAATGATATAAATTCAAAATAATTGCAAAGAGGTGGAAGTACAAGATTTAGTTGCACAATCTAATACATAAATTGTTTGTACTTCCATGACATTGCAATTATTTTGTATTGATACCATTTTTTTTATTTGCAATTCTCCCATATCAATTTGAGTTTTTTGATCATTTACAATGTTTTTTTGGGTTATTAAAAAAGTGAATGAGACCTTTTTATTATATAAGTTTAATATGTGAGACTAAAAACCTTGAAATAATTGTTGTTTTTTAACTGAAAAATATTTGCTAAATAAAAAATAAAAAACTGAAAAATAATGGAGGATTTAAACAGAAAAATGACATTGTTCAAAACAAACAAATAAATAAAATAAAAAATTCATATAATTTAATTGCTTATTAGAATTTCAATTTGGAAATTAATCATTATCAATCAATGAACCCCTAATAAATATCTCAAAACTCTATTAGGATTTTAGCCCTTTTTATGGTTTGAGGTAATTCTATTTCCACATACTGATTCCTTTCAATACACATATTTAATCACATCTTCTCAATAAACATATTATAAAATTATAAATTCTTAGTGTACGGGGAGCAAATATTCCGGCAAGCCCGTACTCTTTTCTTCCGAGCTCCGTTACTGTCCGACCACCTGCGAGCAAATAACGATGAGCTACCCGGCGGTGTGTGGCCGGAAAACCCCTCCGACGATCAAGATAGAACACACACACAGGGGATAGATCGAGAGAAGGGAGAGTGTTGAGTGTTTAGTGTATGTCTCACCAAATGTTCATCTGTCCTCGTATGGGGGGCGCAGTCATGCTTATATACCTTCTGCACCCCAAATCTACTCCCAGTGATCTCTCAACACGTGGCACTGCTATTCCATCTGTCAGCATAAACCTTGCTGAGCACCACCTAACCCAACTGCTTGTCGATGCTCCTGGGAGCTCGGCAGCTGGGCAGTATCATCTCGGCCATCGTCTGCCATGCTGCGCTTCATGCCCAAGTACTCCAACAGCTAAGCTCAGATGAGGACCGGACTCGGCGGCATCTCAGCAAAGCCGAGCTCGGGACTACTTACACTTGTCTGCGATCGACCTACCTGCCGAGCAAACAGGTACCTCGATCCAACCTTGCCTTTCCTGGCGATGGACTTTTCACCTGACCGGCTTCGCAACCACGGATCCTTGCAGCTCGGTCAATCAACGTGCTGCCTTAACCGAGCAGCTTTCAACAAGGCCGGGCCACACAACTTGGCCCAACACCTGTTCGGCCCAAATCTGTCTGGCACAACACTGTCCGGCCCAACTCTGTCCGGCCCAGATCTGTCCGGCACAAAATCCATATCATTAATCTCCCTCTCACTTAGTACACATCTTTATATTCCAATATTACTCTCATTTGCAATTTTAAAACCCTAAGGCTATGTTTGGTTTCATTGTTTGAATCAATTTTTTAAAAATTTTTTGAGAAAATTATAAATTAATTTGACAAAAATAAATACCAAAAAAGTATTTTTAAATTTTTAATTTTTTTTGGTCCTAGAAAGATAAAACCATATTGAAATGAAATTTTTTTATTTATTTATTTTTGAAAACATATTCTAAAACTAGATTAAACATAGTCTATTTATTTATTTTTTTAATTCACCCATTCCTCCTTTATTGCCGTTGCCACCACTTTCAATACTTCATTGCCACCACCACTGCCACTTCTAGCTCATCCCCCTCCATCCTAGATCTTGACAATCAGCCTTTGAGTGATTCGTTGTGGAAGACTTGTGGGAGTGTATGATTCATGGTGAAAAGTGATCGTAGGCGAAGAGGGAAAGGGGTGATAAGGGGGGGTGGCGGATGAGAGAGGTGGAGCTGGCGATAGCAAAATGATTGTGATGTTTTAGAATTAGGATTTGAGTAGAAGAAAATGAGGGCATTATAGTATTTTTATTCTAAGAGAAAATTGTATTAATGAAAATTTTCATTAAGTGTGTGAACTGAGGAGAATTGGTGTGTGGAAATATAATTACCCCATGGTTTGGGAACTTTGAAATTCAAATTGGACTTGATCCTAGGGTTTTGTTGATTTTTGTTAAAAACTTTACTAGGGTTTTCTATTAGGTGGCTAGGTTTTCAATTCTTATTTTACTTCTTTGTGCGGCCTAAGACCCATTCAAAATTTTTCATTCAAACTATTCATTGTAAGGGTTTTGCATGTATATAAATTTCTAAACTTTGATCATTTATATTCAAATTCAATTTGGGTTTCTTCTCTTTTCTTTGATAAGATTTGGTTTTAGGTTAAATACTCAATCAATTACGCTCTAGAAAATAACATCGTAGTCAGCTTTGCTGGTTCTTCATTGCCAACATATGCACATAATTAGTCTAAATTCAAAGACTCATCTGCGTTTTCTTGATTATATTCAGGTTTGCTGGCGTTTTCTTGATTATATTCAGGTTTGCTGATTCTTCATTGCCATTTATATGCATGTATTTGATTCTGGGTCAAACACTTTTCTGGGTATTCTTTTTTTTTTTTTTTTTTGAATCGATAAAAAAAGAAACTTTATTGATGAAAGAGAAAAGCACAAGGTATAAAACAAAATACATCAATAAAGAGAGGAAGGTGCAAAAGCATCACGATGAGCTAAAACATCCCAACTATATTGACACCAAAAAGTCCAACCTATCATTTGCGAGCACCCCCAAGTTGGTGAGCAACCAACCAAACAAACAGAAAAACCACCACTACATCAATAGCACAGTATGGCAGCCCAAACCTATCAGCATAGTAGCCCACAGTTGAGCAAAGCAGTCCAACAAAATAAGACCTGAACTAGGACTTGCATCCAGCTGCTACCTGACAGCATAGTAATCTACTGCTTGCAGCAAGGCCAACAGTAAAGCAAAGGGGACAGTAGAGTAAGACGAACATAATCTGAAACAAAAAACAAGGCCAACAACAGAGGAAACCTGACAGCAGTGCAAACCTAGTGAACAAAAACCTACCAGTCACACTGTAGACAACTTCGAACTTAATGTATATTAAACACAAACTCATTCACTATGTATCCTTGCCCAATTGAGTGAGTTTTTAGCCAAAGGGTCACTTTGACTTTAATAAGCTTACAGATATCTTCACAGATAGGTTGCAGCCCATTGAACAAAAATAATCATTCCTGCATTTCCAGAGGGACCATTCCTGTTTTTCTGGGTAATTACTCTCTTAATGTTCTTTTAATCAATTGTACATTCAAGTTTGTTTATTCTTCATTGCCAATTTCCCATTGAGTTACTCTTTAATTTTTCATTGGGGTTTCATTGAATTTGATGGATACAAGTGTTATATCTGCCTAAACATCAATCTTAAAGAACAAATCTGCTACAATGAGTTATTCTGATCCTCCACCACCTCCTCTTTTATGCCATAATCTTTTGCTGGTGGTAATGTTGGTGGCTTCTGGCCTAAAATTTCAATGAGCAATGATGAATGGGACTCAATTTCACCATTTGAGTATGCACATCCACTTAAAAGACCAAAAATATCTAGAAACAACCAACCAAAATTTGTGCCTTTTCCGCCCATGAATCCAAGAATGAACATGATGAATCCGCTGGTGAATAGAGGAATAGGCCATATCTTTTACAAAACCCGCGTGTGCTTGAAATTTTTGGAGGGTAGTTGTTGGAATGGGGAGCATTGTTCCTTTGCACATGGCACTGAAGATTTACGAGAACCTCCACTCAATTGGAAAGAAATTGTAGGTAAGTGTGAAAAGGATGGACAGGGAACTAGAACGAGGATCAGAGAATAATACATAGGATGAGAATTTGCAAGTTGTTTTACAATAGCGAAGAATGTACCTATGGGGACAAGTGCAATTTTCTTCATGAAGATCCATCAAAATTTAAGAATGAGACGGGGAGGTCTTGGGATTTCTGCTTTAGACATTGGAACGACTGGACTGATGATGGTGCATAGAAGTGGGCCTGATCAACCTAAAGTTAATAAGCATGCTAATGGCAACGCAATTGTTGATGCTTTTGGATTTGATATGAAACCTACATATTGGAAAACAAAGCTCTATATTAAGTGGGATCATAGGTCATTGTCCCTTTGGCGAGAGATGCCAATTTGCTCATGGGCTATATCACAAGTTGTTTTACAATAGCGAAGAATGTACCTATATCAGTATTGCATTGATTTATTAATAGCACAGTTGTTCTCTTTTGAGGATGTTTTGTCATTCAAATATCGATTTGTGTGATGCACTTTTAATGGGGTCACACCTCGTGCCTCTCGATTTCGCCCCTGGCCATGAGTTTGGAAAATTCTTGCTTCAAGCACAGGGGCGAAACCGAGAGGCGGAGTACACCTAGAAATACTTAGGATTGCACCCTTAAACATAACCACATGTGCAGGGAGAAAAATTGCATGCGCAAATGAGGGGCCGCACGTACGATTAGTTGATTCTAAAATAAAAGCACCTGCGAATGGCACATGTGGGAGGTGTGCACATGTAGCCAAGGGGCTCGCACGTGTGGAATGAGAGAGTCGCACGTGCAGGAATGTTTACATCAGTTTAAAATTTCTCTCTTCCCTTTTTTGAGTTGATTTTTTCCCATTTTCTCTTCATTCTAACTTACCTCTCTCTCTCTCTCTCTCTAAACTCATTTTTTCTATTTTATCTCTCTAGAAACCCACCCAACACCAAACTTCCCTCTAAGATCTAGCAAGATTCATCAAGAATTTGGTAGGGGTTCCTTATACCAAATCGAAGAGGGCGACAAGGGCGACATTTTCACCAACCGAATTGCATTTCCATCGATGTTGAATTTTGGGGTTTTCTATCATCTTCTTCTTAGAATTTGAAGTAGGGATTTGTTAGAGTTATATACATGTTTTTGCAATTCTAAAGTAGCTGTCATGCTAATTTCTTGAGTTTTGAGTTGGGGTTTGATTTATGATGTTCCTATGTGATTTAAAAAGGGTTTTTTCTCAAATTTTCTCCAAATCTCTCAATGTATGAACTATGAGAATGTTTTCAGATTCATGAGAAAAATCTTCAAAGTAAATGGAAAATCCTTTTTTTTTTTTTTATTATTTTTTAAATGTTGGATTGATAAAGAAATTGAGTTTGGTTATAGTTGTGAACCCCATTTGTGGAAAGTCTTTTAAAAAATGAGGGAAAATCCGAGTTTTGTGAAAATCCTAGATTTTGGAAATTTGGAAAGATGTTGTGATATTATGAAGTTATGCTTTGTAGAGTATCATTGTTGAGAAATGATAAAGAAATTATTATGTGTTTTACTTATTGTTGAAATCCCATGAAATTGAGGAAATTTGATGTTGAGAACTTGTGATTGATATACTGTTATATTGTCTTGGAAGATGGGAGTTGAAACTGATGATTTCAAATGTTGAGAAATTACTGATTTAGCAAGAAAAGACAATCCATGTTATAATTGTTATTCTTTATCTCTTCGAATATGTTGTATATATATATATATTAAGTAGAGATGTAGAATTTGATCACAATGAGAGATTGTGCGGGTGAAATGAGAAAATATTGAGACATTGAGAAATTTCAAAGCATTGATATAGAAATATATTGCATTGACATTTCATTTCATTATCATTGCTTTTCGAATTGGCATTGTTGAGATCATTTTTTTGGAAAAAGAAATTATTTTGTGAAACAAACTCTATTGTTGAATTGTTTTGGGGTAATCCGGTAATAAGTCCGAATAGGGTGTGTGGTTTTGAGAATTAAGTTGGCTTGAGGTCCTCAGTAAAAGTCCAGAAACCCGTGCGATAGGTTCCAAATTTCCTTCGGTTAAGAGCCAAAGAAGTGGCGATTGATAGTGCTTGATAGCCTACTTGCAGATACCAGCCTAGGGATTACCTGAGTCGTATTTATCACCCTTTTAATTATATATTAAAATCATTGAACTGATTATGTTTTTGAACAAGCATTGAGCATGAGATTTTTAAAAGAGAAGAAATATTTCTTGAGCATGGCATGGCATTTACATTCGTCTCATGAGATTGTATAAAATGTATACACTTCATTAATATTTCTCTATTGCATTTTATGCTCACTCCTAGTGGATTTGTTGCAGGGAAATATGTGATGATCTCGCCTAAGTGAACACATGGTGGATATTATGGAGCACGAGGCTCTTGTTTTGTTATTTTGTTTTTTTGACAAGCCAAGTGCTTAACATGTATGGGTGAGACCCACTTATTTCTAATCGGGCTTGAGCCTTTGAATTTGTAGCCCACAGGGGCATAGTTGTTTATATTAAATTTTCGATGAATAATTAATCATATATTGTAAATTCATGTTTCTAGAAGTGTAAATGTATATAAATATGTGAAATCCTTATATATCTTGGACATATGTTATGAATATATGCACATCTAATGAACTAAATAAGAATTATCTAATTATTCAATAGTGAAGGATTTTAAATGATGGAAATTTACTATGATTATTGAGTGAACTGGGTTCATCGTATGTTGTTTAGTTGGGGGCGTTACAATTTGGTATCAAAGCTTACCGGGTTTAAATACTTAGGGTTCGCGGAAAGTGGTTGTTACCACAATAGGTTCATTTCGCTAATTAGGAAATGTTCCGTGTTTTATGTGGTATGTAATAACATGCTTATGTAACTAAGTGGGAATGGGATCAAACGTTTTGGATATTATTTGCGCCTGTTAAATCTTTGAAGTCTAATTAGAAAGGCACTTGATCAATACTCATTCTAATAGGAATTCTTGGAATTTCGTGGGACAAATAGTATCTTAAGGGTGAAGTCCGTATGTGATTGTGTGACTAAGTGCTTATGTTGAATGAAATTAAGTATTTATAGGGAATGAAAATTCTTGTTGATTATTGTGATAGGACGTGTGAGACTCAGTGGGAAAAAGTTTACTTGGTGCTAAACTTGTGCTCATTTTTTATTAGGGTGTCTAGACGAGGGAGTGTATAATTTCCTTTTTCCACACATGAAAGATTGAGGAAACAATTTGTTGAGCTGTGCTATGAGGTTCACTTCAGAGTTGGTTGTAACAGAGGAGCTTCATTGCAATGAGTTTGAGAGGAGATTATGTGATGATATTCGGGGAATGGTAGCTGGTTCTTTGCATAGGAGCTATCGCAAACTTATTGAAGCGGTGACTCATGTGGAGGCCGTCGTTTTAGATATGAGGCGGAATAGAGAGGAGGCCATATTGGTGACTCCTACAATTTAGGGGTACAATAGACCTAGTAAGCAATAGAGGAGGAAAGCAAGGTTGCAGGCCCAATCAATACTTGTACCATCAAAACCATCTAGTCAGCTAAGATTGAGGGTGGTTGGGTGCTTACAGGAAGAGTGTAGCACTTCATACTTCTTGCTATAATGGAATTATATTTAACTCTTTGATTATCATAATTAACAACCTTAGTTGATATTTGAGTCTTGGTTGAGGCGTTACCATAATGGTTAAGCGAGATTGGATCAAAAACTCCAAATTCGAATAGTTGTTCCTGAGTAGTCTTCACTCTTTTATGATTTCTCTCTCCACACTTTGAATCTTGATGTTAGCTTAGAACCACTGGAAAGCTTATTTCTGGGGCTTCAATTTGGACACAAGAACAACCTAAAACGGAGTCCGGACGAGAGAGTTATGCCCATTCGCAGTTTATGAATTTGTGTTGTGTGCATAGTTCGCTCGAGCGCAATTTCATCACTCGAGATGTCCATAGACCTTTCCAGCTCTGTTTTTCAAAATTGTCTAAGATATTACAAGCCTTGATTCACTACTCGAGCACACTTTTGATCGCTATCAGTGGTCTGTTCGAGAAAGTATAATTACTAAGAGATTTCATTCATAGCTTGAGCGCAAGTTTGACCACTCGACCGGTCTGTTCGAGATCAACACTTTAAAAATCTATCTCATTTCTCACTCTGTCTTTTCTTTCTTTCCTCCATTTCCGAAAATCCTAACCTTTCAAGCTTGGATTTCATCTACATCCACTAAGAATCTTATCCTAGTTCCATTTACCAAATGTAGAGCATGGCGAAAGCTTCCTTTTAATCTGAGCAGATTGTGTTTTCGTTGAAGTCAGATTTTTGGGCTTTCTTCTCTTCTTGCTTAAGGTAGGAATTTCTTTGCTTCTCCACAATACTTTCATATAGATAGACGACTAGTATTTTTCTATTGCATAAAACATCATGTTGGAAGAGATTTCCTTGAAAAACATGTAGAGAAAAGTTAGGGTTTTGAAATAAAGAAGTTAAACTTATGATTTGTAGTAGATTATGGAAGTTTTGTGCCATTGTAACATGTTTATTTACTTTAAGGTAAAAAGCCCTCATTTTTATACAAACCATAGTCTTGAACTTTACTCTAAAGATGCAGTTTGTTTCAATTGGTCCTTAAATCATGAAATTGGGCTGATATGTAAAAGAAATGGATATGAATGTTGGTTGCAAGTTGTTGCAGGAATAACTATGGTAAAAATTAGTTCATGTCTTGTAAATTGGTAATTAGAATTGGCGTCATAAACTATGAGAAACACATGATATTAAAAGTGTTAAAGTAATTTGAATAAAAAGGAGTTGATATTGAAGTATGGAAATGTTGTGGTTAATCATATTCGTTTATGGAGATGAATTTATATTATTATTAAATGTGTAGAGGTTTTATCCTTGACTATCGGTGGAGGATAGTATTGATTGATTGTAGAAGGAATTATATGTGCAGTGTGTTGTTGGTATAATTCTATAAAATTGAAATGATTAATTGTATGTGGAATTGATGGATTAAAATGTTGGAAAGAGGGTCTGTTTTTTTCCAGCTTGTGACTGGTAAAGTGTGGCGCTTGATTGAGGTTCAACGTTCCTTTCGGAGTAGCGCCTAGTAAAGCATGTGGACTGTTGGGCTATATGGAGGTTTTTCTTTCCTTCCAGTTAGCCACTAGCAAAGCGTGGTGCTTGAGATAGGTTCCAATTTTCCTTCCGGAGTAGTGCCCGGTAAACTGTGTTGGAATGGCTTGACAAAGTCGGATGTTGGTATGTTGGTGATCATTGTTAGCTATGTGATTGTATCGCTATATGTGAACGTCGTAATTTTTAGTTAGAGGTTCAAAGTGTGTAATTGGAATACGTCTATAATGAATTGAACCATATTGCTTAGTTATATGAAACATGTCGGTGTGTGTGTATGTATGTGTGTGTGTGTGTGTGTGTGTGTGTTCAGGTGACGGGTGGTAGTGTAATTAATGTGTATGACGTGAGGAGGAGTACCTGATTAGTTAGCCTAAGATCTTTTTCTAAGGTAGAAGAGATTTAAGAAATTCTTTGAATAAATACTAATAAGATAAGAAGATAACGAATGGTTTTCTTTGAAATGTCAAGTGGGATTTTATGAAGAAAGCTTCTACCAATGTATTGTTATTTTGGATACAAAAGAACACATTATTTATTTACTTATCACGTGATAGCATTCATGATCACATATGTCTATTGGTTTTATTATTGAGAATCATTGTACATCCCTACTGGACCTTGTGTTCATCCCAACTGTTGAACCATTTTTCAGGTGTGCAATTATTACCTCGTTCGAGAGTTCAAGAAGTTACACTATTGTTGATTTAAGCTTTATTTCTCATCGATGGAATGTTAATGTATTGACTTTTTTTTTTAATGTAATTATTTAAAATTGTTGAAACTCGATATAAGCCTTAGGGCATTTGTTGCCCTTATTGTATTGGAATGTTTTGTCATTTTATTTGAGAGAGAACACTTTCTAGTCACTCATTTGTACTTATTATTTCCATACTGGTGCTATGTAATTGGACTTAAATAAGGGTATTGGTAATGTAGCCGTGTAATAAAATTTGGGGTGTTATAAGAAGCAGTCACCAGACCGTTAATAGACCAAACTTCGAACTAGCCACATAATAGGGGACCACCTACTTGCTTTAAGTGTAACCAATTAGGCCATATTAGACTTTGTTGCCCTCAGCGTGAGGTTTTCTTAGGGCCTTCAGAATCTAGTTAGACTCAGTCTGATCAAGAGTGGTGTCAGTATCAGAACCGAGTAGGTCAGGCTTCAAAGGCCTTGCGGGGGTCGACCTTTCAGTCATAGGGTAGAGCATTGCTCACTTGTTTTCGATGTGGAAATTTTCAGGTTATCTCGGGACTCGAGCAAACCTAATCTCTACAATCTAGATAGGAATAGGTAGAGACCAGTGGAGTGGTTTTGTTTTGTTATGTTGTTATCGTAAACAATGCATTGTTGGATGCTAAGGCCTCATGACTATTTGCTTACATATATATATATATACATATTTGTTTGTTTATTCAACGATTTGGGCATGTAATGAATTTTGAACTTTCGTATTATGGGAAATCGTTGTCGGGATTAGTAATTCCAAACGGCTTTTGTGTTTATTGATATGTTGAGTTTTGACATCATTTTAAGCATGGATTGGTTGTCATCCTATTGGGCCACTATAGATTGTTACTGTTAGAGAGTTACGGGGTGTCCCTCAGGTGGTGATTGTTTTTATTTCCTGGGGGACCGAGTTGATAGAGCCTTGTTGCCAGTGTATGATTCGCGTGGTCAGGACAAGCTTAGTCTTCTTCTTGCTACTTTCTTGGGTGTTAAAAGTGATGTGGTCCGAGTTGAGTTGCCGATGGTAGTTTGTGAATACCTGGACGTCTTTTCCTAGATCAAAAGATTTTAGACCTTAAAACCCTCTCTTTCAAAACGTTTTTGAAATAAAGTTTTTACCATGTTCCGAAGCTCGCATTTTGTCAAATGTTGCGCTTTTCGGTAAACCGAGCAAGGACAAAGTGGAAATGAATGAAAGAGAGATGAAATCTTTGAAAAATCTTTCAAAACACCTTGTCTAGGGGTTTGGAGTTGAAGAAAAGAGGAGCAGAGAGACGAAAACTAGTTTGGGAGAAGTTCGACATGAATCCAGAAAGGACCGAAACTGCGTGGCTTCACCGAAACGGGCATAACTCTTTGTACAAGAGGAATTTTGATGCAAGGTTGGCGCCATTGGAAAGCTCACTTCTAAGGATTCAATGTGGCCACATGGAAAACCAGAAAATCAGATGGCCAACCACTTAGGTGGTCAAAAGTGGTTCAGCATGAATCCGGGAAGGAGAGAAAAAGTCAAGCGGTCCTCGCTAAATCGGGCTTATTCATTTGCATACTTGGATTTAAGATATGAGGCCACCACCGTTGGAAAGATTACTTTTGGGGATTCATTTTTCACTCAAGAATCTCCTAAAGCCAAGTCCGGGTGGGGGAGACATGGTTGGTTGAAGTAGGGCAACAATCCGGTTGGACCGGATCTGTGCGGTTTCACCAAAACAATCATAACTTTTTGCATAGGAGGAATTTTAATGCAAGGTTTGTAGCATTGGAAAGTTAACTTCAAGGGCTTCATGGAAGACTAGCTTTGGAGCTTGAACCCTTTGACCCCTGGTTAGCCGGCTACCCTCTGTTTTGTCTCAATGAGTGTGAGCCAGCTGTGCCAGTTGGAAGCCTCAGAATGCATCCTCCATACACGTGTATGGAGGATGTTTAAGCTTGGTTTTAAGCTTCTTGAAGAAGCTTTAGGCCCTCTCTTCTATAAAGGAAAGGTGCCTCTTCCATTGCAAGGGTTCCAAGATTGGTGAAGGCTCATACATACACCTCTCCCTATATCTCTCTATTCCAAGCTTCAAAACACCCTTGTTCTTGCACCATTGCTCTACACCTCTTAGCACAACACCTCCACCATCACACTTTAAGAAACTTAGGGCTGGTTTTCAGAGATTGAAGGTGTGTTATTTTGGTCCAGAAGCTGCTGGTCCCTTTGTCTACAAGGGTAAGTCTCTATTTTCCCCATTTTGACATTGTTTTGCTCCATAGCTTAGCTCTATTTGAAAGACTTTTTGGGTTTTGTCTTAAACTGAAAAGTGTCTTATTTTGAGCTCCTCTTGAAGTTTGATTAAGGATACTTTTCTGTTTGAGGTCATCTACCTCCTTGTATGCTCCATCCCTCTTTGTAGGCTTATTTTGTTTCCTATCTTAGCCTTACTTGCAAGCATTTTCGAGATTTGTCATAAATTGAAAAAAGTTTCCTTTTGAGCTTATAAACATGTTTACTTAAGGTCATTTTTCTGTTGGGGGTCATCTACCCCCTTTCATGCTTCATTTCCTCATGTTTTGAGCTATGCATTTGAGCATTTGCATTGGCCTTGGTTTGGCCTTTTAGCCACTAAAATTCAGTGGATTTTAAGTAGCTTAGATGTGTCTTTGAGCTTCAAAATCATAGAGGGGTGACCCTGTCACCCCTTGTTCTCTTTACTAGCTTTATTGGCCTTCCAAAGGACCCCCATTTTGCATGCTTTGAAGTCTTGTTTCAGGCCATTATTTGTGAGCTTTCAAATCTGCCTTAACTCTGTCCGGAGCCCCTTTGGCCATATTTTGTGTCTATCATGCATGTGTGGAGCAATCCTCCTCAAGGCCTTTCAAAGGGGCTTTCATTTGCATGCTTCATCGACCCATTCCAGGGCCTTTTTGGTGGGTTTTAGGACCCTCAAAACCTATTTCCGGAGTTGGTTTTGCCATTTGGTGTGTCCGTTATATATGTGTGGAACAACCCCTTGCATGGCCCTCCAAAGGAGCCTCTCATTTTTGCATGCATTGACTGAGTTTCAGTGGTTATTTGGGCATATTTTAGCATACCATGTTGCTATTTTTGGCTGGTTTGGTAACCTCTCTTGTGCTTCATATACATGTAATGTAAACCATGCTTGCTAGCCTATGTTGCATGTTGTTTTAGCCATTCATGTTAGCACTTTTTGGCCATGCTTTAGAACTAATTTGGTGCATGTTTAGGATTGCCTTGGCTCTGTTTTCATGCCTCATGGTCAAATAATGCTTGCTTTGCATACTTGTGGTTCAATGCATTTGCCTAGTTTTGAGTTTCGGGGCTTATTTCGTGCATTGGGTGACATGTTTCCATGATTTGGGACCATTTTGCATCTTATTTCAGAGCTGGAAATTGCATGTTTGTATGCCATCTTTCATCCCTTGCCATGCTTTGGTAGAGTGGCATTTGATGCCTTAGGATCGGTCCCTTGCATCGCGCATGTTTGCATGTGTTTTAGTTGTCTCATTTCCAGCATATGGCCACTGATGTGAGTGTGGCTGAGGTCCACTCATGTTTGTGTAAGTCCATCGTGCATTGTGTATGCCATTTCAGTCTATAGCATTGCGTATACTAGGTTGCATGTTAGAGCATTGTGTATGCCATGTTACATCACGTGCATTATGTATGCCATTATAGTCCATAGCATTGCGTATGCTAGGTCACATGTTAGTCGCATTGTGCATGCCATGCATATTGCATTGTGTTTGGAGTAGGGTTTAGTCCAAACACGGGAAACGAGGGACGTTTCGTACTCCAAGTGACGAAACATGTTTCAATTCCCGATCGCCGACACTCTGAATTACCCATGATGGAGTTTAGGTCTTGTTGTGTTTTCAAGTGCATTCATTTCACATCGAGTCGTGCAATTCGACTCCTCGGCCATCAAGCATCGAGATACGTGATTGGTGGCACGAGGATCGAGGTGTGCATACATATGTGAAAATACTTTTCCATGCCCCTTTCTTGCTCTCTGTTGCAGCAAATCAGAAATCAGCAGCTTTCTAAAGCCTTGCACAACATTCCGACATTAATTGCAAACAGAGGCGAATCGGGGCATCGCAATGGATTTGCCCGCAAGGCAACTCGAGCGTGCATCTTTCATCATTCGGAACAGAGCTGAGGCGGTCCATGGATTTGCATGCTAATTTACTTGCTTTCCTAGTTAAATTGTTAATTAATTAGGGTTTTGTACTTATTCGGACTGTAATTATTATTCGGACTGTATTATTTATTCGGACCCTCCAAGCGAGGGCACAATTGTAATAAGTGTGCGTGTATGTGATGTATGTCTTCCAATCCCACGTCTTTCTCCCTTTTATTTACCAGCTTATGATGGTTAAATTGGGACATGTTTCAATTAGCATACTTTTGCTTCCATGTTTGCATTCATTCATCTGTCTTGCATGCACCGGGCTCGGCGCATCATACTAACTACTTTTGTATTTCAATTCCATGTTGAATACTTGTTAGTTGTAGCATTTCATATGCCATCTTTAGAATAGCCAAGCCTATCTTAGTTGTATTCCTGTATGTGTTGCATTAGGCATTTCTGTATAGTTAGGATCATGCATGGATTTCTAACATAGCTTTTATTTTGGCTTGGAGTACTTGGTAAGTGTTTATGCTTTAGCATCCTTGCATGCGTGTGAGTGAGTGCCATGATAGCATGCTTACCATGAGGCTATCTGCCTTCGTGATATAACTGCCTAAATGCCTGTGGGTGAAGGTTGGGTTATTTGGATTGGAACAATTCATCAATTGTGAGTTTTAAGCCCATTTGAGAGTGGCAAATCACCTTATTTCAAGCCCACCCGAGGGTGGCAAATCCACGTCTTAGCCTACTTGCGGGTAGCACCATCAAACCATTTTCAAAATAAACAAACATGAGATGTGTTGTTCCAATTCAGGCGATCCAGTCTATACTTATATGTTGTGCGCATCACATAGTAAATCTAGGCTAATAACCGGAATAAGAATGCATAATGTTTTCAAAACCCGATATCATGGTTAGTAGAGGCCGATCTTTGATCGGGCGAGCGGGGGTGCTCACGAAGTGACCTTCCCCAATCGTACCCAAGTTCCCGAGCCGAGGCAACTTTGGTGATGACGGACACGTAGCCTTAGGCAAACGAGTCAGGGTTTCCTAAATTCCCCAAAATAAAATATTTAGGTGGCGACTCTTTATCTAGCAAAGCAGTCCATGTTTGGCACTTCTTTCAAAAAATCTGTTTTCAAAAATGATTTGCCGGATTTGGACTCTTTGATGATTCATCGGTCTTGCATTGCACTCTGCGAGATTAGATACAGGACCGTGACATTTGAGTCTTGAGCTGTAGTGAGCCTAATGAACAAAATGGGGGGGGGAGATCTCCTCTCGGGACGTTCGGGGACGTCTACAGTTTCTGGCAACTCTGCTGGAGAATTAGAGAACTTGACTCGAACTCATGATATCGTGTTTTGACTGCACTTATGTGTTGCAATTGCATTGCATGTGCATTGGTGCGCCTAGGACACTATGTTTGCCGTATGCTATTCCTGAACGATTTGCCAAAGGCTCACTTCGAGAAGCGTGCCATAAGGCTGACCGGTTGTGGGCTCTGCCACGACGGGAACACAAACCCCGGTTTTATCGTGGCACCCTCTTTGACCATTCGACCTAGTGCATATCGGAATCCATAGTGACCATTCCAAACTAGGACAGGTTGCTTGCCCGATCATAGGTTGTTTGAAACCGCTGCGTGTGTAGTGAAACCCTAGCTCTTAACAAAATAGGATAGGAAAACCCTACCCCAACATAGGGGTGTTTTGGCTCTCATTTGCCTGCTAGGTGCTGTCAGAGTGTATCTCAGCAGGGCTGTGTATATCAGTTTGCAAGTCTGGGTATCAGGCCTGAGGGCGTCAGTATGTGGGGAATCAGTTTGACCTGAGGGTATCAATTTACAGGCAGAATCTTGGAAAGAATTCAGTAGAGAGCACAGTTATTTGGCTGCTCATATCTATTTTGGTGAAATCAGGCTGAGATGCTGCATGTTTTCTCTTTTGCTAGGGTAGTCTTGGAACCATAGCTTTAGAAGGCTCCAATATCCCCCGAGGTTCATCAGACTTGTGCTGATAGACTTTTTCAGGTCAGAGATTCAGTTCAAAGGCAATCAGTGTTCCTTTGCTAGAGGTAGGGTAAAAGGGCCAGTCAGGCACAGATCACCAATTCAGCAGTTACCAGATTAGTGGCCCTTATCCACCCCACCAGTGAATAGTCAGGCTGAGGCCTCAGTTTTTATCACAGAGATAGATATACCAGTCAGTCAGCCGGAACAGCAGAACATGGCAGGGATGGAGGAAATGATACTTCAACTCCAAGAAAGTATGAAACTCATGCAGTAAGACGCTGCCCGACAGACGTAATTTGCCAAACAGCAGGCTGCGATCATGGCCCAACAGGCTGAGCTAATCACCAGGCTGCAACAGCAAAATGGAGCATCTGCTTCGTACCAAGCCCCTCCCCCACCAGGAGTTCCAGCACCCGAGGAGGCACCAAATCTCCAGGGAGATACGAACATTCCGACAAGACCGGCTCCGCCCCCAATCCTACCCCAAATATCCAAAACACCCACCAACCTGCCGGATTCTCCCTTTGAGTCCGAGGTGGACCCCACAGCATTGAAGGTGAGCAAGCTTGAAAAGCTGTTCAAGGAATCTCAGGGCGTCAAGTCCATCCCAGACAATGAGGATGGGCATACCAATGCAGCCGTGACACTGCCAGACTGCTTTAAAATGCCACATATTGACCGCTTTGACGGGTTCGGGGATCCCATGGTGCACTTACGGCTGTTTTCAGACATATTAAGGCCGATGGGCCTCACCAGACTATAGAAGCCTTCTTTATTCGGCCGGGCCCTGTCGGGTGTGGCGGCCATCTGGTACGCAAAACTGGAAGACGATGTTAAGAAGAATTGGGATGAGATGGCCGAGGCTTTTGACGCTCAGTACTCCTATAATACATAGATCGAGGTCACAACCCGCTATCTCGAGACGACTAGGCAAGAGCCTAAGGAGAGTTTTTCTGACTTCGTAACCCGGTGGAGGGCTAAGGCCTTAATGATGACCACTAGGCCCACTGACAAAGATCAGATTCGGATGATTGTGCGCAATCTCCAGCCCAAGCTTATGCAGAAAATGATCGTTATCCCCTTCCCCACCTTTTCAGATTTACATGAGATGGGAGTACAGATCGGGGACGCTATGAAGCAGGGCCTTCTTGACCAGGAGAAAGAGCAGCCCAGGAAGGCGTTTTCCCGCAGTTCAAATGCGACCACCAGTGGTGATGCAGCTGCAAGATCTTCTGAAGTGGGCATGGTTACCACCACCGCATCAAAAATAGCTACCCCGTTCACCGGTGCGTCCGGAAGTAGCTCACAAAAAACCAAATGTCCACCTCGAGTCAAGAGGGTTTTTACCCCACTTTATATGCCTTTGTCAAAGGCTCTAGAGGCCTTACTCCGGAAGGGATATCTGAAACCATTGGAACAACGGCCTTTACCCGATCCTATCCCTCCAAAACATGACCACACTAAATACTGTGCCTACCATCAATAAACCGGTCATGACACTAACAGTTGCTTTCATCTTCGCCACGATGTACAAGATCTGTTTGACAACAAGGTCATCGCCGCACCAGCTCAGCAACGTCTATCGGCACTTGATCAATGAACTTGTGGGCGATAATGTGATGTGATCAAGGGATGAACCACCTACGGGCGGCACTCAGTTTACTCCCGATGTGGCGTATGGCACGCACTATTTTGAGCATTTGTGAATGCTAGTTTTTGTACTTTCTGACTTGGGTATTGGGTCAGTCCTGTTGTTTTGTATATAGTCAGTCTTTTTGTACTGAATCCGTTGGGTCTGTCTTGTTGTATCGAGTCAGTCCTGTTTTGTTAGAGTTGGGTGATTTCGGGGGTGTTACCTCGGACATCACTTGCTTGTTTTATGTTTGTCTTTTTGTTTTCTTTTGAGTCTGCTTCTGCCTTGGGGCTAGTAATGCCAGAAGATTTGAATGAAACAGCAGTGGTTTTTCATGCTTTTGTGCTTGCTTCTACCTTGTGCCGGTTATGCCAAAAATTTGAATGAAACGGCAGTACTTTTTGCCTACTCTTCTGTGCCTTGAAATCACTGTATTGACCTAAGCTTTTCAAAACTTTTTCTAACACTGCGGTGAAAACAAAGAGGAAGGAATTCCTCGGGTTTTGTAAAAATTTGATCAATTGAGAGAAAGAGAGGCATGCTAAGCCCTTAATGAATGAGATCATGCTTGTTAATGTGAGTACTGAGAAGGATCTTGGCTTGATCCAGATTGGTTCTATATTGTCTTCAGTGCGAGCGACTAGTCGCTTTCTTAAAAGATTTCAAAAATGTTTTGCGCGGTCCTGCGAAGACCTGTGTGGAATCACTCTTGAGATTGTGCAGCTTAGGATCGCTCTCAGCCTTGAGACTCGACCCCTCTTAATTTCAAAACCTTGAACTTGGATTCAGAATGTTCCAAGGCCAATCATGATGTGAGGCCTGTGTAGCCAGATTTGAAGCAGCCCGCGAACTAGGGGCAAGAAATGTCATCAATAGAAGCTTGTGAAGCTAGATCAGAAGCAACCTTCGAACTAGGGGCAAAAATGTCAAAAGTGCTCGAAGAGTTAAAGACGAAGACTGGCAAGAATGCCAAATCCCAGAAGGGAGGAAAGAAGAAAGTACTGCTGAAGGATAACTGAGTTCCTACCCACAACACTAGCGGCAGATTCAGCGCCCCCTTTAGATGGACTTCTGCATCGTCAGCAAACAGCAGGCACTCTCCTAGATTCGGATAACTTCAGGATCTCAAAACCATTTGACATGGGCAAAGCTACACTTTTACCCTTGAGAGGCTCGCTGGGCCGAAAACCCGGAAGGGCGACCCAAGCAAAAGTTAGAGCAAAAAAAAAAAAAGAAAAAAAAAAGTAGAAGAGAAATGAAAAGAATTGAAAAGAAAAGAAGAACATAGCTCGCAAGGTTGAAAACCCGGAAGGGCGGCCTTGGCAAAAGTTAGAGCGCAAAAGGAGAGGTTAATACCCGAGTGTACCTTAACCCCGAACTATGTAAGGCTTGATTCCTATCTTTAGGATACGTAGGCAACTTCATTTTGAAGTCCAGCCATAAACACTTCCAAATCAATTGTGTCCATGTAATGGTTTTGATCATCTTTGCCTTCTCTGTATCCGAGAGTCTGGTTGTGTTCGTCGCTCTGAGGACTGACTACAATGCGCTGCGGTGCCGTTCAAACAAGGGGCAACTTTCCGTTGCCATTCAATGCGCTGCAGTGCCATTCAAACAGAGGGACAACTTTCCGTTGCCATGCAGCTTCCCTCAAGCAAGGGGCAATTTTCCTTCAAATCTGAGGTTGTGCATCTCGAGAGTGGGTTCTATGCTCGTTGAGCAGTGGCCGTTTGGAAAAACAATTTTTGAGAATTTTTACTAAGGTTGACTGATTTTCTCTCAAAAACTATTCCATTTTTCCAAAACTGGACCTTTTTTCTTAGACCCAAAAAAGGAAAATTTTCAGTGCTCATAACCTAACTTGCATGATTTTGAATCAGAAAATCGAACAAGCGTGTTAATTTAACTCTCATTTTGGTTAAAATTGTTTTAGTAGAAAACCAAAACAAAAAAAAAATAATGGTCAAAACGATGAACTAGGGGCACAGTTGAGTCAGGTGTTCTGTCTTTTCCCCTTGCCAGAAAGGGCACCATACTTGCCCGAAAGGGGCACAACGGAAGCTAACCGCAAAAGGGCAAAAAGCTCTCACATCGTCTAAGCAACGAGGTATCAAGCCAAGTGCAAAGCACAAACGGGAATAGATCGAGATATTCTATTCCTTTGTTTGGACACATCTGATTATATCCAAACTCCCCCGTAGAGCATCGTCAACCGATGTCAACTACAGATGTGCTACACACCCAGTTGTAGCGCAACCGCTCTGTGGGAAAGTTCACTGTTGTAAGCAGAAGGAAGAATCTAGCAGAATGCTAGGGGCATGAGCCCACAATTTCTTGTTTATCCATCAACCACCCAGGGGAGGGATAAAAAATGAGAGATTAAAGAATAGAGAGATGTGCGCTGAGAGAAAAAGTAAGGAAAAGAGTTTTGTGAGAAAAACAGAGCCTGAGGGCCGAGTGATGTGAGAATCACAAATGAGAAAGGGTGGGAAACAATAAGTACAAGATTGGTGAAGGCTCCTCGTGCACCGAGAGGTCTCTTACCTTTGTAACACAACTGAGTGTTGTATTTGTGTGTTTTCGTTTGTCTCAATTCTTGTTTTGAGTCGTTTGAGTGTTAATAGATGTGTTTAGGTTGTTTTATCTTGTTTTTCCCTCGATGAGTTGAGTTTAGGCTGTTCTACCTTTGTTTTCCGTTTTTGAGTTGTTTTGGCTGTGGTCAGTTGTAGGCTCAACACCCGGTCAAAAACTCATCTCTCAATTTCAAAAACGAATCATTTTGTGCTCAGAATGCCATGCCATTCTCCAGATTTGTGCAAAACAAGATTTGTTCTTTCATTAAACTACAGGGTTCAACCCAGGTCATGTGAGAACAGTAAAACCAGGACCTATCTGAAGCTATGTGGGTTCCAGACTGCAAAGCCAAAGAAAATAGGGAAAATTTGGAGCATCTGGGTTTGTTTCAACTTCTACAGGTTCCGTTTTGCATCCTGTCTTTTCAGATCAGACTGTCTGTTCAGAATAAGCTGTGTGCCGAATAAACCGAATACTGTGTTATGAGCTGCGTGTTCAGAATGAGCAGTGTGTTGATATGAGCTGTGTGTTTAAAGTGAACAGTGTGTTGACTGTTTCACTGTCTCAAGCCAGAATGGCGATCAGAAGTGCTCTCCCTGAGTACCATTCCCCGTCAGAGTTATCTTGGCTTTTATTTGCAATGAGGGAAAATTTGTGAATATGATCAAAAAGAAAAGTGACATCCGTGGCTTTTACATGTAGAGATTACCCCTTGTCAGCAAGAAATCATTCTACCATTCTTCCACTCGCGTGGGACGCATTTGGATTTTGAATCCATCTTTCCTCCTTTCACGTGAAACGTGTTAGGATGTGACGTTTACCTAGTTAAAACCTTCCCTCTCTCCGTATGAAATACGTTGAGATACGCCTGTTGGTTACACCATTGTTATTCTCCCCGGTTAAAACCTTCCCTCTGTTCGTATGAAATATGTTGAGCTACGCCTGTTGGTTATACCATTGTTATTCTCCCTGGTTAAAACATTCCCTTTCTCCGTATGAAATACGTTAAGATACACTTGTTGGTTACACCATTGTTTTTCTCCCTGGTTAAAACCTTTCCTCTCTCTGTATGAAATACAGTTGAGATACGCCTGTTGGTTACACCATTGTTTTTCTCCCCGGTTAAAACCTTCCCTCTCTCCGTATGAAATACGTTGAGATACGCCTGTTGGTTATACCGTTGTTATTCTCCTCGGTTAAAACCTTCTCCCTCTCCGTATGAGATACGGTTAGGTATGCCTGTTGGTTACGCCACCTTTGCACCTTTCACATGAAACGTGTTAGGATTTGTGTTCATTTTCCTGCACTCGCATGAAACGCGTTTGGATCTCATAGTTCGCCCTTTCCTTCTTTCGCGTGAGACGTGTTAGGTTGTTGATTCACTCGGTTAAAGACATCAGGTGCGCCTGGTGTTCACACCATCTTTCCTCATTCATTTTGTGTATCTATCGCACTCATTCACTTTGTACATCTAGCGCACACTTTCATTACAATTGTGGTACAGTCTCATACCTTTCTCTTGTATCTCAGGACCCGTGAAGTGCGGCCCTGGGCGTGTTTTATCTCAGGACACGTGAAGCGCAGCCCTGGGCGTGTTTTATCTCAAGACGCGTGAAGCGCGGCCCTGGGTGTGTTTTATATCGGGACGCGTGAAGCACGAGCCCAAGCGGTTTCGGACCTTTTCTCACGATTTTCAGCATGGTTTGAGCGTTCATTTCCTTACACGATTTCAGCGTGTTTGGAATTTATATTAGGTTGCGTGGAATGCGCTCTTGATTGATTTTCTTTGTTCTTCCTCCACTCACGAGTCCAGCGTGGTTGGAGTATGTCACCCTTTGCATCTATTGTACTCTCTGTTGCATCGCATCTATTATTTATTGCATCACATCTGTTACATCCATTGCATCATATCTGTTTTATCGTCTGGTCTAGGAGACCTTAAATCCCCTAAAGGTGCAATTCCTTTGGTGTTTGTCGTGCTCGAACGACTTCTAGTGGTCTGGTATAGCCACCTGCCTGTGCTTGCGGTGAGTTCCTAGGAGACCAACTGAGACGGTGAAAACTAGAGTTCGAATGGCTTATGCCTAGAACGCAAAGGTTCGGGATTTCTGAGACTAAAGTCTGGTTTAAATACCCAGGAGTATATCCTCAGCTTGAAATCTGTATGGCAGCCCCATAGGTTGAGATATCATGTGTATGCGCCTCAATTCTGGATACTGAACCAACCTAGTCTGTCACCCTGTTGGAGAATAGGGAAAGCTACGACCATAGTTAGGGAGAAAAGTAGTACCTGTGGTTCAACCAAGAAGAAGCGAAAGATTCCCACATCAGCATGAGGTAGGACATTGCCGAGGTAAGTCATTGCCAATTGCCCCTATAAGGTACCTTCCCTTTCTAGCTATTACATTGCATTTTAGCTACTACATTGCATTGCATATAGTATCTATCGCATGCATCTACTGCATATCCATTGTATCGCCTGCATCCTTCCCATGTTGAGCTTGGTCTAGTATGTGCTCATACTTTTCATGTCAAAGCATGGTTATGAGATTTTGTGTACGCACCTATTCCACTAATGGGATTGTGGTTTGAGGGTGACGGCACCATTTCCGTGCTAGACATGGTTTGTTTGTGTCCATGCCTTTCCTAGGCAAAATTTGGTTTGGCCACGCGCCTTATCCGTTGTATCCATTGCATTGTAGTGTAGTGTGTTGTATCTAGCATTTAGGATCACGATCTTTCCTGAGCAGATCATGCCTCACTTATATCATGCCACCCAATTACTTGTATTTGTGTTCCGTCTATGCACACATAGTTCTACATGTGTACGCGCCTATTCCACTGATGGGATTGTGGTTTGAGGGTGTCGGCACCTTTTCTATGGTAGACGGAGTTTGATTTTGCATCTCCATCCCTTTATGATATTTGTGTGGTTTTGCACTACTTGTGGTTTGATTATTTCGATACATTGCATATCATTTGCACTGTTTCATTCCATTGCATTACATAAATCCTGAATTTTCAAACCGGCTTTGCTTAGCGTATAAGTCCAATCTTCAAACCGGCTTCGCTTAGCGTATAAGTCCAATCTTCAAACCGGCTTCGCGTAGCGTATAAGTCCAATTATCAAACCGGCTTCACGTAGCGTATAAGTCCAATTTTCAAAATCTTTCTGCATATCATTTTGCATCCTACCCCTGAACTACGCTGGTTTGATTCTTTGCAAAGGGATACATAGGCAGCCTGCGGGCGCAACCATTTATTTGTCTGTACTTTGTTTGTTTGTCCAAGTCTTCGGCCTTGCCAAAAATGGGTCGTCTCTGGGCTTTGACATTCACTCCCGCTACTTCTTGACTTTCGAGTTCTGTCAAAGAGGGGCAACTATAAACACCCCATTTTTGACTGCCCTTAAGACTTGGACGCGACTGATGGTTTACGTAGTGGAGAAAGGTGTGCAGGGGAAAGGTTCAGTTTCTTCGGCAAGGAGAGAGTCAAATCTCAACTTCATATCTCTTTTTGGACCAAAACAATCTTGATCAAAAGATTTTAGACCTTAAAACCCTCTCTTTCAAAACGTTTTTGAAATAAAGTTTTTACCATGTTCCGAAGCTCGCATTTTGTCAAATGTTGCGCTTTTCAGGAAACCGAGCAAGGACAAAGTGGAAATGAATGAAAGAGAGATAAAATCTTTGAAAAATCTTTCAAAATACCTTGTCTAGGGGTTTGGAGTTGAAGAAAAGAGGAGAAGAGATACGAAAACTAGTTTGGGAGAAGTTCAGCATGAATCCGGGTAGGACCAAAACTACGCGACTTCACCGAAACGGGCATAACTCTTTGTACAGGAGGAATTTTGATGCAAGGTTAGCGCCATTGGAAAGCTAACTTCTGGGGCTTCGATGTGGCAACATGGAAGACTAGAAAATCAGATGGCCGACCACTTAAGTGGTCAAAAGTGGTTCAGCATGAATCCGGGAAGGAGAGAAAAAGTCAAGCGGTCCTCATTAAATCGGGCTTATTCATTTGCATACTTGGATTTAAGATATGAGGCCACCACCGTTGGAAAGCTTACTTCCGAGGTTCATTTTGCACTCAAGAATCTCCTAAAGCCAAGTCCGGGTGGGGGAGATATGGTTGGTTGAAGTAGGGCATCAATCTGGTTGGACTGAATCTGCTTGAAGTAAGCCACTTAAGTGAATTGTGTATGCCATGTTACATCATGTGCATTGTGTATGCCATTTCAGTCTATAGCATTGCGTATGCTAGGCCACATGTTAGTCGCATTGTGCATGCCATGCATATTGCATTGTGTTTGGAGTAGGGTTTAGTCCAAACACGGAAAACGAGGGACGTTTCGTACTCCAAGTGACGAAACGTGTTTCAATTCCCAGTCGCCGACACTCCAGAATACCCACGATGGAGTTTAGGTCTTGTTGTGTTTTCATGTGCATTCATTTCACATCGAGTTGTGCAATTCGACTCCTCAGCCATCATGCATCGAGATGCGTGATTGGTGGCACGAGGATCGAGGCGTGCATACATATGTGAAAATACTTTGCCATGCCCCTTTCTTGCTCTCTGTTGCAGCAAATCAGAAATCAGCAGCTTTCTAAAGCCTTGCACAATATTCCGGCATTAATTGTAAACAGAGGCGAATTGGGGCATCGTAATGGATTTCCGCGCAAGGCAGCTCGAGCATGCATCTTTCATCATTCGAAATGGAGCTGAGGCAGTCCATGGATTTGCATGCTAATTTACTTGCTTTCCTAGTTAAATTGTTAATTAATTAGGGTTTTGTACTTATTCGGACTGTATTATTTATTTGGACTCTCCGAGCGAGGGCACAATTGTAATAAGTGTGCGTGCGTGTGATGTATGTCTTCCAACCTCACATCTTTCTCCCTTTTATTTACCAGCTTATGATGGTTAGATTAGGGCATGTTTCAATTAGCGTACTTATGCTTGCATGTTTGCATTCATTCATCTGTCTTGCATGCACCGGGCTCGGCGCATCATACTAACCGCATTTGTATTTCAATTCCAAGTTGAATACTTGTTAGTTGTAGTATTTCATATGCCATCTTTAGAATAGCCGAGCCTATCTTAGTTGCATTCCTGTATGTGTTGCATTAGGCATTTCTGTATAGTTAGGATCATGCATGGATTTCTAACATGGCTTTTGTTTTGGCTTGGAGTACTCGGTAAGTGTTTATGCTTTAGCATCCTTGCATGCGTGTGAGTGACTGCCATGACCGCATGCTTACCATGAGGCTATCTGCTTTCGTGATATAACTGCCTAAATGCCTATAGGTGAAGGTTGGGTTATTTGGATTGGAACAATTCATCAATTGTGAGTTTTAAGCCTACTTGAGAGTGGCAAATCACCTTATTTCAAGCCCACCCGAGGGTGGCAAATCCACGTCTTAGCCTACTTACGGGTAGCACCATCAAACCATTTTCAAAATAAACAAACATGAGATGTGTTGTTCCAATTCAGGCGATCCAGTCTATACTTATATGCTGTGCGCATCACATAGTAAATCTAGGCTAATAACCGAAATAAGAATGCATAATGTTTTCAAAACCCGATATCATGGTTAGTAGAGGCCGATCTTTGATCGGGCGAACGGGGGTGCTCACGAAGTGACCTTCCCCAATCGTACCCAAGTTCCCGAGCCGAGGCAACTTTGGTGATGACGGACACGTAGCCTTAGGCAAATGAGTCAGGGTTTCCTAAATTCCCCAAACTAAAATATTTAGGTGGCGACTCTTTATCTGGCAAAGCAGTCCATGTTTGGCACTTCTTTCAAAAAATCTGTTTTCAAAAATGATTTGCCGGATTTGGACTCTTTGATGATTCATATTTAAAATTGTTGAAACTCGATATAAGCCTTAGGGCATTTGTTGCCCTTATTGTATTGGAATGTTTTGTCATTTTATTTGAGAGAGAACACTTTCTAGTCACTCATTTGTACTTATTATTACGTCTACAGTGCTATGTAATTGGACTTAAATAAGGGTATTGGTAATGTAGCCGTGTAATAAAATTTGGGGTGTTCCAAGAAGCAGTCACCAGACCGTTAATAGACCAAACTTCGAACCAGCCACATAATAGGGGACCACCTACTTGCTTTAAGTGTAACCAATTAGGCCATATTAGACTTTGTTGCCCTCAGCATGAGGTTTTCTCAGGGCCTTCAGAATCTAGTTACACTCATCCTTATCAGTCTGATCAAGAGTGGTGTCAGTATCAAAACCGAGTAGGTCAGGCTTCGAAGGCCTTGCAGGGGTTGACCTTCAATCATAGGGTAGAGCATTGCTCGCTTGTTTTCGATATGGAAATTTTCAGGTTGTCTCGGGACTCGAGCAAACCTAATCTCTACAATCTAGATAGGAATAGAGATGATGGTAGAGACCAGTGGAGTGGTTTTGTTTTGTTATGTTGTTATCGTAAACAATGCATTGTTGGATTCTAAAGCCTCATGACTATTTGCTTATATATATATATATACATATTTGTTTGTTTATTCAACGATTTGGGTATGTAATGAATTTTGAACTTTCATATTATGGGAAATCGTTGTCGGGATTAGTAATTCCAAACGGCTTTTGTGTTTATTGATATGTTGAGTTTTGACATCATTTTAAGCATGGATTGGTTGTCATCCTATTGGGCCACTATAGATTGTTACTGTTAGAGAGTTACGGGGTGTCCCTCAGGTGGTGATTGTTTTTATTTCCTGGGGGACCGAGTTGATAGAGCCTTGTTGCCAGTGTATGATTCGCATGGTCAGGACAAGCTTAGTCTTCTTCTTGCTACTTTCTTGGGTGTTGAAAGTGATGTGGTCCGAGTTGAGTTGCCCATGGTAGTTTGTGAATACCTGGATGTCTTTTCCTAGGATTTTACTAGTTTACCACCTCACTGAGAGATAAAGTTCTTTATTGATCTAGTGCCTGGCATGGCACTGATTTCCATGGCACCGTATAGATTTGCACCCGCCAAGTTGAGAAAGTTGAAGATTCAACTCCAAGAATTGCTAGATAAGGGCTTTATCTGCCTTAGTACTTCGCCTTGGGAAGCACCGGCTCTCTTTGCCAAGAAGAAGGATGACACATTGTAACTTTGTATTGGTTATGGGAAGTTGAACCGAGTAACTGTTAAGAACAGGTACCCACTGCCTTGTATAGATGACTTATTTGACTAGTAGAAGGGGTCTTGTTGCTTTTCTAAGATAGATTTGAGATTGGGTTATCACTAGTTGAGAGTGAAGGAGAAGGATATCCAGAAGACGGTATTCCGTATGCGGTATAGCCATTATGAGTTTCTAGTGATGCCTTTTGGGCTAACTAACACACCGGCCTTGTTTATGGATTTGATGAATCAAATCTTCCATGAGTTCTTAGACCGTTTTGTGGTTGTTTTTATTGATGACATCTTGATTTACTTACCCTCTAAAGAGGAACACGAGGAGCACTTGTGGATTGTACTTAAGTTGCTTAGAGCCCACAAATTGTATGCTAAGTTCAGGAAATATGAGTTCTTATTGAAGGAGGTGAAATTCTTAGGCCATGTGATATCTAGGGAAGGGGTGACTATAGACTCTTCTAAGATAGAAACAGTGCAAGATTAAGAACAACCTAAGAATGCCTTTGAGATTTGGAGTTTTTTGGGGTTAGTTGGGTATCACCGGCGTTTTGTGAATAATTTCTCTAGATTAGTATCACCTTTGACTAGATTGATGATAAAAGGGAATTAAGTTTGTGTGGAGTGAGACTTGTGAGAGATTGTTTCAAGAGCTTAAGGTTAGACTTACCACTGCTCTAGTGTTGGTTATTCAGGAGAGGGGTTTAGGATATTCAGTGTGTTGTGATATGTCTTAGGAAGGTTTGGGTTATGTCTTGATGTAAGAGGGAAAGGTGGTAGCATGGCTCACGGTAGTTGAAAACACACGAGAGAAACTATCCTATCCATGACTTAGAACTAGCAGCAGTGATTTTTGCCGTAAAAATCTGGAGACATTATCTTTATGGTGAAAGATTTGAGGTATTTTCTGATCACAAAAGTTTGAACTATCTGCTTTCACAGAAAGATTTGAATCTGAGGCAGAGAAGGTGGATAGAGTTTATGGAGGATTATGATTTCGAGTTGCATTATCATTCGGGGAAGGCCAATGTAGTGGTTAATGCCTTGAGTAGAAAATCCATTAGCAGTATAGCTACTATTGCCATCCAGGAATGGGAGAAGTTGGGCGCTATTGGCGAGTTTGACTTACATCTTGGTGAGTCCGTTGAGTTGGTAGCTTTGTTTACTATAGTTGCACAACCTATAATTGTGAGCCAACTTATAGAAGCACAACAGGGTGATCACGAGGTAGAAACCCTCCAAGAGAAGATATCTAGTGGGAAGGTAGAAAACGGTTTGAATGTATATTCTGACTCGAGTGTTAGATATCTTGACCATTTTTTCATGCTAGAGTCATGTAGGGAGGAGGTACTCCAAGAGTTCCACCATTTGTGCGTTGTGGTGCATCCGGGAGGCACAAAGATTTATCACGACCTTAGTCGCCAGTTTTGGTGGAGGGGAATGAAAAAAGATGTAGTCTTGTTTGCATCGAGGTGCCTTACTTGTCAACAAGTGAAGGTCAAGCATTAGAGGTCAGCGGGTTTGTTGCAACCCTTCTCTATAGCTGAGTGGAAGTGGGAGCATGTCACGATGGATTTTGTTATGGGTCTTCCAAGAACTCAACGGGGTAATGATGTCGTGTGGGTGATAGTTGATTGGTTAACTAAGTCAACACACTTTTTATCTATGCGCGCGGGTGACTCGGTAGACTGCCTTGCCAAATTTTATATTAGGGACATAGTTCGACTTCATGGGATCCCTATGACTATTGTTTCTGATAAGTATCTGTATTTCATGGCTCGATTGTGGCAGAGCCTACAAAATGCCTTGGGCATTAGATTGATATTTAGCACCGTCTATCTACCTATGACTGACGGGCAGTTAGTGCATACCATTTAGATTCTAAAGGATATGCGTCAGGATTGTGTTCATGACTTTAAGGGGTCGTGGGAGAGGAACTTGCCTTTAGTGGAATTTGCCTATAACAACAGCTTTCAGACGAGTATTGGTATGGCACCTTTTGAGGCCTTGTGCAGCCGACCGTGTAGATCTCCAGTATGTTAGGCCAAGATGGGTGAGACACCTATGTTAGGTCCTGCGTTAGTCGGGGAAACAACGGAGAAGGCTACACTTATCCGTAAGAGGTTGGTTTCAGCTCAGAGTCATTAGAAGAGCTATGGCGACCGTAGGAGGAGACTGTTATCATTTGAGGTAGGAGATCACGTCTTCTTGAAGACATCACTGAGACAGGGTTTAATGAGGTTTGGGAAGAGGAAGTTGTCTCCTAGATTTATTAGGCCTTTTGAGATCATAGAGCGCATTGGAGAGGTAGCGTATCATTTGGTCTTGTCGTCATAGCTTTCCGGGGATCATGACGTGTTCCATATCTGTATGCTACAGAAGTATGAGCCTGATTCGTCACATGTGTTGGATTGAACCGAGTTAGAGGTAGATGAGGATGCCTTGTATGAGGAGGCACCGGTTGGATTTTTAGATACTTGGGACCAAATCTTGCGAGGGAAGACAATTCCAATGGTAAAGGTGTTGTAGAGACACTATGGTATTGAGGATGAGACTTGGAAACGTGAGGCAGAAGTCCGTGAGAAGTATCCAAACCTTATTGTTAATGCTTGAAACTTGTAATAAAAATCTTGTCATGTTGATTAAATGTAAATAGTGTATATGTTTTGGAAAAAGTGAATTGTGTATTTAGTATTGAAAAATTTGTTTATCATTGTTATGAAAATGAATGATCGATGGATGGGTCATGGTTATGAATTCGACTTGTTATTATTGTTATAATTGATTTAACACAGTGTTGTTGTTTGATTTAAAATTTCGGGAATGGAATTCCTTAAGGGGGAGGTTATAACAATTCTTGCTTAGACCCGACCTGTTTATTGTTTTGGATCCAGATTCCTTGTTTTATCTGGTTGTTTATCGCCTCGTTTAGTATAGCTGTGGGAAAGTGATTATAGATTGTGGCTTAATAGATTATAAACTATATCTTTAAACATAAGTTGTTAGCCTATTTGTTGTAACTGTGTGATTATAGATTTAATTAGCAAAGTAGTGTTTGGTTGAATAAGCTGTAAAATAGCTTTTTACTGTGTAATATCCTTTTTGCCCTTATAAGATATAAATTTTGTGATTTCATTAATAATACAATTTTATTTTCTTTTTCTTCATTTTATTTTATTTTCTTTTCTTTTTCTCCTTATTTTTTTTTCTCTTTTTTTATTATTATTTTTATTTTTTATTTTTTTTCCTTCTCTTCTTTCTTTGTTAATTTTGTTTAATTTCTTTTCATTAGTGGAAGTAAATTGTATTTTTTTATTAGTTTTTTTTATTATACAATACCAATTAATAATATAAAATTTGTTAATGGAAGTTTGCCCTTATATAAAAATTAAATAATTTATCATAAAAATTATTCATTAAACACCAATTAATAAAATACCAATTATTTATTAATATATATTTTTCTTTACACAAATACCAATTAATAATTCACTTAATATTCATTGATGGAAGTTTGCCCTTATATTCATTTTTTTAATTTATTAATTTTTTTTTTAATTACAAACCCTAATCCCACTGCCGGCAGCTGCTAGCAGCTCTTTCCTTCTCCTCCTCCTACTCTCACTACCGGTAGCCCCTTTTTCTCTTCCTTCTCATCCTACCGCCAACAACCGTCGATCGTCAAACCCTAGCCGCAATCACAATTAATGTGAGATTGCAGATGAGAGAGAGAGAGAGAGAGAGAGAGAAAGAGAGAGAGAATAGATCACAATTGTCGTTGTCAGGCTATGGGTTGAGATCGTCACCAGTGGCGTTAGGGTTTCAGATCGCTCACAAAAAGAGATCGCAAAAGAGAGAGATCGCGATCATCACTTTGAGTGATCACAAAGAGAAAGATCACGATGGTTAGGGTTTAAGCTCTGGTTCAGATTGCTCACTGTGAGCGATCATAGAACACCAGAGAGAGAGAGAGAGAGAGAGCTCTAGTCACCAGAAATCGCCCTAGTTCGCCGGAAATCGCCTCTCCCGTTCGTAAGAGAGAGAGAGAGAGAGAGAATGAATTTTTTTGGTTTATATACATGACACACTTGTAATAACTGAAAATTGTGAAGGGCATTTAAGTAATTGCACACCCCTCCACACAATCTCAATTGCGGGCAGCTTCCGATTCTCAGCTTATTTTCCTCTCAAAAAAGCTTTTAGAAACAGAAGCAGTTTTTTCAAAGCGAAACAAACAGTCCAAAATTGCTTTTTCAAAGCTAAAAGCTATAAGTTGGTCCAAAAAAGCTAGACCAAACACCCCCTATATCCTTGTTCATCTTATCCCTTGTTGAATTGGGTTGTTTGAGTATTGTGCTTGCGTTTGAAACAGGTTTGGAGCTTGTTTTTTCAAAGGAGTCTTTGCCTAGGTTTTGGTCAGTTCGCTCGAGCGGTCCTTTGGTCACTTAAGCAATCTTTGAGAACTTCCAATATATTTGCAAGTCTGCAAAAGTTCTAGAAGGGTAGTGTTTTTCACTTGAGAGGTGTTTCTTGTGCTTGAGCGGTCCTTCTTGTGCTCGAGCAGTCTTTGGGAACTCTCACTACTTTTGCAGGCCTACAAAAGTATTGGAAGGGTGGTGTTTTTTTGCTAAAGTGGTCAGTTTGTTCGCTCGAGCGGCCTCACTTATTGTGTCTGGTCACACGAGCAGTGTTTTGGTCGCTCGAGTGGTTTGCGCGTATTTTAGTCCGTAAAAGTCACTTTTTGAGTCATTTTTTCATATATATATATATATATATATCTATCTTTAAAATTTTTCCAAACCCTAAATCTAGACCTTTTTTCTCTAAAACTCATCTTTAACCTCTAAATACTCTCAATCTATTAATTTCTACTCCCTAGTCCATTTGATAAAAAGGTAGAGCTCATCTAGAGTTTCATTCTAATCGAAGCAAAGTTGATTTTTGGCTTCGTCGAGGTTTCTTCACTCTCTCTCTCTTGCCTTCTAGCTTTGAGATAGGGATTTCTCCACACTTTTGTATGTTTTTTAACTTGGTTATTTGCTTTTCTAAACAATATTGTGATTTGGGGATTTTTGGATAACCTAGGGTTTTGGTTTTGAAATCAAACGAGGGGTTTTCAAAATGGTTTCTTGGAAATGATTGTGGGTTTGTAAAGGTGGTTGAGTTATGATAAAATGGTAGATTTTTATCTTGGAATTGGTTTATAAAGAAAATGGGATTTTGCCATAAAATGTGAATATTTGATTTTGTAAAGAGGAAATGAAAATGATGTTGGATTTTATGAAATTGGAATGATGATGATGGTGGCAGTGGAGTTAGATATGCATTATCACTCCCATCTTGAAATTTTGAAAATTTTATCTTTATTGGAAATTATTTATCTGTTTAGAGATATCTGTTTTGGGTTATCAGTGGAAGATAGCTATGATTGTTGTAGAAAATGCATGAGAGTTAGGAGAATTGAAACTAATTTCTCATCCATTTGCATTGAGTATTGTGCATACTTAACACATTGAAAACGTATATTGTTTTGAGAAAAATTGATGAATACCATGGTGAATCTGGGTAAGGGGTGTGGCTGTGGTATTATTGTTGACCTGTGTGTCCTTGGTGAAAGTTCAGAAACTCGCGTGGTTAGGTGTCGGACCTTCCAGTTTGTATCAGTAAAAATGGCAATTGGTAGTGCTTGTTTAGCCTACTTGCATACATGTACCTAGAGAATCATAGTGCTTGTATCCACTGCCTGTTTTCTGTTGTAAATGAAATGTGCTTTTTTTGTTAAGAATTGTCATATAAACTTGGCATTGAATGGTTCTGGAAAGAGATATGAAATGTTTTGGCACGAGCATTGCATGTGTATTCACTTTATAACTTTGTTAAGATCATACACTGTGTTAGGTACTGATGATATGCCTCCGCCAAGGCCGTAGCTTGGGAGGACTTGGAGCCAAGAGCTTTCTTTTTGTTATTATTGTAATTATTTTTGTACAAGCCTAGGGCTTAAACTGTATTGAGTTAATACTCACTTTTGTTGTAATCAAGCATTGTCTTGGAAAGTTGTAGCCACTAGGGCATTTATATAACGATTCAATTATTTATTAATATATATTTTTCATTACACAAATACCAATTAATAATGCACTTAATATTTATTAATGGAAGTTTGCCCTTATATTCATTTTTTAATTTATTAATTTTTTTTTTAATTACAAACCCTAATCCCACTGCCGGCAGCTGCTAACAGCTCTTTCCTTCTCCTCCT
Source organism: Camellia sinensis (assembly GCF_004153795.1). Classification (NCBI taxonomy): domain Eukaryota; kingdom Viridiplantae; phylum Streptophyta; class Magnoliopsida; order Ericales; family Theaceae; genus Camellia; species Camellia sinensis. The sequence continues at coordinate 530,561 of NW_021026212.1, forward strand.
CCTACTCTCACTACCGGCAGCCCCTTTGTCTCTTCCTCCTCATCCTACCGCCAACAACCGTCGATCGTCAAACCTTAGCCGCAATCATAATTAATGTGAGATTGCAGATGAGAGAGAGAGAGAGAGAGAGAGAGAGAGAGAGAGAGAGAGAGAATAGATCACAATTGTCATTGTCAGGCTATGGGTCGAGATCGTCACCAGTGGCGTTAGGGTTTTAGATCGATCACGAAAAGAGATCGCAGAAGAGAGAGATCGCGATCATCACTTTGAGCGATCACGAAGAGAGAGATCGCGATGGTTAGGGTTTAAGCTCTGGTTCAGATTGCTCACTATGAGCGATCAGAGAACACCAGAGAGAGAGAGAGAGAGAGAGAGAGAGAGAGTCACCAGAAATCGCCCTAGTTTGCCGAAAATCGCCTCTCCTGTTCGTAAGAGAGAGAGAGAGAATGAATGTTTTAGGTTTATATACATGACACACTTGTAATAACTGAAAATTGTGAAGGGCATTTAAGTAATTGCACACCCCTCCACACAATCTCAATTGCGGGTAGCTTCTGATTCTCAACTTTCCGATTCTCAACTTATTTTCCTCTCAAAAAAGCTTTTAGAAACAGAAGCAGTTTCTTCAAAGCTGAAACAAACAGTCCAAAATTGCTTTTTCAAAGCTAAAAGCTATAAGTTGGTCCAAAAAAGCTAGACCAAACACCCCCTATATCCTTGTTCATCTTATCCCTTGTTGAATTGGGTTGTTTGAGTATTGTGCTTGCGTTTGAAACAAGTTTGGAGCTTGTTTTTTCAAAGGAGTCTTTGCCTAGGTTTTGGTCAGTTCACTTGAGCGGTCCTTTGGTCACTTAAGCAATCTTTGAGAACTTCCAATATATTTGCAAGTCTGCAAAAGTTCTAGAAGGGTAGTGTTTTTCGCTCGAGAGGTGTTTCTTGTGCTTGAGCGGTCCTTCTTGTGCTTGAGCGGTCTTTGGGAACTCTCACTACTTTTGCAGGCCTGCAAAAGTATTGGAAGGGTGGTGTTTTTTCGCTAAAGTGGTCACTTTGTTCGCTCGAGCGGTCTCACTTATTGTGTCTGGTCACACAAGCAGTGTTTTAGTCGCTCGAGTGGTTTGCGCATATTTTAGTTCGTAAAAGTCACTTTTTGAGTCACTTTTTCATATATATATATATATATATCTTTAAACTTTTCCAAACCCTAAATCTAGACCTTTTTTTTTTCTTCTAAAACTCATCTTTAACCTCTAAATACTCTCAATCTATTAATTTATACTCCCTAGTCCATTTGATAAAAAGGTAGAGCTCATCTAGAGTTTCATTCTAATTGAAGCAAAGTTGATTTTTGGCTTCGTCGAGGTTTCTTCACTATCTCTCTCTTGCCTTCTAGCTTTGAAATAGGGATTTCTCCACACTTTTGTATGGTTTTTAACTTGGTTATTTGCTTTTCTAAACAATATTGTGATTTGGGGATTTTTGGATAACCTAGGGTTTTGGTTTTGAAATCAAACGAGGGGTTTTCAAAATGGTTTCTTGTAAATGATTGTGGGTTTGTAAAGGTGGTTGAGTTGTGATAAAATGGTAGATTTTTATCTTGGAATTGGTTTATAAAGAAAATGGGATTTTGCCATAAAATGTGAATATTTGATTTTGTAAAGAGGAAATGAAAATGATGTTGGATTTTATGAAATTGGAATGATTATGATGGTGGTAGTGGAGTTAGATATGCATTATCACTCCCATCTTGAAATTTTGAAAAGTTTATCTTTATTGGAAATTATTTATCTGTTTAGAGATATCTGTTTTGGGCTATCAGTGGAAGATAGCTATGATTGTTGTAGAAAATGCATGAGAGTTAGGAGAATTGAAACTAATTTCTCATCCATTTGCATTGAGTATTGTGCATACTTAACACATTGAAAACGTATATTGTTTTGAGAAAAATTGATGAATACCATGGTGAATCTGGGTAAGGGGTGTGGCTGTGGTATTATTGTTGACCTGTGTGTCCTTGGTGAAAGTTCAGAAACTCGCGTGGTTAGGTGTCGGACCTTCCAGTTTGTATCAGTAAAAATGGCAATTGGTAGTGCTTGTTTAGCCTACTTGCAGATGTACCTAGAGAATAGTAGTGCTTGTATCCACTGCCTGTTTTCTGTTGTAAATGAAATGTGCTTTTTTTGTTAAGAATTGTCATATAAACTTGGCATTGAATGGTTCTGGAAAGAGATATGAAATGTTTTGGCACAAGCATTGCATGTGCATTCACTTTATACCTTTGTTAAGATCATACACTGTGTTAGGTACTAATGATATGCCTCCGCCAAGGCCGTAGCTTGGGAGGACTTGGAGTCAAGAGCTTTCTTTTTGTTATTATTGTAATTATTTTTGTACAAGCCTAGGGTTTAAACTGTATTGAGTTAAAACTCACTTTTGTTGTAATCAAGCATTGTCTTGGAAAGTTGTAGCCACTAGGGCATTTATATAACGATTTAACTTTTATTTCATATCATTAACTTGTGGCACATGCTATAGATTCAGAGTTAGGGCTTTTGAATGTATAACCGCATGTGTTACCTTTTATACAATGGGATCATATGAATGGAAGGATATTATATTCAGAACTGTGTTGTTATTTAATTAATATCATGGGATGAATTATGATTATTATTTTCGGGGCGTTACAAATATAAACCTTGATATCTAGAAGTGATGAATGTAAGAAATCAATCTTAGAGAAGATAAGAACAAACCTTCATTACCAGTGTTTCCACCTCAAACCTAGAATGTTGGCAAGAACATGAAACACCAGCAACCTATGATAAGAAAAAGATATTAACGGCTTTATGTGACAAAATATAAAGTATTAAGTGAAAGCAACACATGTTTGATGTCATTAAAGCTCCTGATACTATTGAAATAAAATCTTAGCAAATGGTTTAACTGAAATGTTTGATCCAACTTGTTCTGTGAAATTAGTTTTATGACAATTTAATATGAAGAAAAAAACAAGAACAAAAAAATGGAGGCATAAATTATCTTCCAAAAAAGGTAAAATAAGATATAAGAACATAAATCACAGATGATAAAACTAATACATACACAACTCAAACTTTCCTTCCCTCCTAGATGTTCCTAAATTTCATCTACAGAGGACAAAGCATTAAAAAGGCCATTAATCCTCTGAAGTTCCTTGCCTCAATCCCATTACACGAGCAACCTTCAATTGCAGATTTTGAATCATCATTTTCCAAATTCAAATGCTGTCCATTATAACTCGGAGATGAAGATTTCCATTACATGATCAGCAGTTGTAAAATACTGATGCTAACAAATTAATATATTGTCAAAACTCCAAAATAGCTAAGAGAAGTAATCACCATGTTTGTATCCAATTTTTTGAAAACACTTTACAAAAAATTCTACTTTATTGTTTTTCATATATTTTTTATCGAATTTTTTTATAAATATTTTAAGCAATATTTTTAATTTTTAGACACACCTGACATAAATACACTTAAAAAGTATAATTTTCGTGAAAAAAATCTTTAAAAAATTCACTAAATACAAAAAAAAACAAAAACAAAAATTCAGTATATTTTTCATATTTTTGTGTATTTATTAATTTTTTAAAATATTTTTTCACAAATATTTTACTATGTAGATACATCTAAGTAAGGTGCATCTAAAAAAGTAAAAAAATTGCTTAAAATTAAAAAAATATTAACTAAAAACAAAAAGAACTCAATTTTCAGAAAATTGAATTCAGAAAACTAAAACCAAACACACTGAATAAACTACAACACATAAGATCTTTAGAGACCAAATGTTTTGGTCTCTAAAAGTGAAAATTTTGTTGCAAAAGACATTTAGGGACCAATTTCCATCGTCATGAGGATAGTCGCTAAAAGGTCTTCCTGAAAAGTCAAAAACAAGGCTTTTAGCGACAAAAATTTGAAAATTTCACTAATAATAGACTTTTAGGGACAAAATAATTTTGTCTCAAAATGGTTTATTTTTTGAAACAAAAAATTTGATCCCAAAAGGATAATAATTCATCACTGATGTCCAATTTTTGTTGTTAAAAATATAATGACGATACTTTTCGCAACAAAATTATTTAGTCTCTAAAAAATAATTTTGTCCCTAAATTTTGATCTCTACAACCTTAATTTTTTGTAGTGTCATAATGACATGATAATTTACAAACTGTAAAATTTAAATATTGCTAATGTACATTTTATAATGATTATTTACAAATTGTGATATTTTCCTAGGCCTGAGTGGTTCCATTCCTCAACCAATAACCAATGTAGCATCAACAAAACATGCCAACATCCAAAAAAATAAATAAATAACTCAAGCCAAAAGAAAAGACCTAGCCATGAAATTAAATAGCACCCACCATAAAAATAGAATACTCAGATTGAGGAAATAGAGCACATCAAAATTTATAATACTCAATCCACAAAGCTATTAAGAGTAGATGAATTACTTCCACACAAAGCATATAAAGGACAAAGAAATCATTTCACAAAAGAGAAAAAAAAAATTAAAATAAAAGAGCAGTGTGATTCCATAGGATATCATTTAAAAAATGAACTAATCATCAGAATATGATTAAAACCATAAAGAAAAACGAACTAATCATATAGAAATAGTCATTTTCGTAATTGCCAAAAGAAAAAAAACCATGTAATTGGAGTAAAAATATAAATAGGAAAAGGAAGTTGAAAACAAAACTCAACAAAAGAACATAACAGCACTACTTTTAAGTGAAAATAAAATATAGATTTTACAATTAATTGTCCAGGATTTGATTTATTTATTTTATGGTAATGAACTAAGATATTTGACTGGCCTTTCATTTTATTTGAAACACACTATTAGAAAAAGGGGTATATGACACAAAACTTTTTTGCGATGGCATACATTGTCGTCGTAAAAAGTTGCTTTCTGCAATGGTTAATATTCCGTCGCCAATGATCACTGCGATGGAAATTTCTATCTCAAAAAGAAGGAAGCGTATGTTCAATGGTTTTTGTGACAGCAAGCCTATGGTCATCATGAAAGGCTGATTTTTTGCGACGATTCTTCCCTCGCAGCGTAAATATATATTTTTAACTTTAATTTTTGTTTTGTTTTTGTTTTTTTGTTTTTTGATGGGCATCATTGTACCATTGCTAATAGCCACAAAAACACCCAAAATTCCCAAATTCTCAAATGCTTGGCGCTTCTGATATTTTTGTTCACTACAACAAAATTGAGTTTTTACAACATTACATCAACGGCATATAGTAAATGCAAGCTGTAGTTTTTCACTTTTACGACTTTCTTTTTTTGCATGTCATAAATAATATTCTAACAACGACACGTTTGTTTGTTATGCTGTTGATGCTAATATTGATAACTTATTTACGACATTCTTTGTTCGCCGTAAATAATGGCACTTTCTACGACATAGAGAGGGTATTCTGTTAATATATCAATTTTACATGACATATGTGTGCCAGTCGTTGAATATATGTGCCAGTCGTTGAATATATTTTACTTTACATGGCAAGCAATTGCTGCTGTGAAAGGTGTGACCAAAAAACATAAAATGCCCAAAATAAAATTTAATTAGTGCCAAACAAAAAAATATGAAACTTTCAAACACCTAAAAATATTAAAATTAAAAATTAAAAAGTAAGAGAATTTCCTCTCCTCTTTCTATGCACAAACATACACACTATCTATTAAAACAATCTGGGGAATTTGGCTTCTCGTCTCCTCTTTCGAAAATTGGGGAATTAGGACTCCTTTCTCCTTTCGAAAAATTTAGGGGATTTGGCTTCTCTTCTCCTCTCCTCTCTCCTTCCATCACCATCGTCGGCGAGCTTGGCTTCTTGTCATCACTAACTTCTCCATAATAATTGGTATGTATTTCTTTTTATTTCTCTCTCTCAGTAAAAACCCTAACATTTATTTATTTATTTATTTATTTTGATTTTATTGGTGTTTATGTGTTAGAGAGATTGGTCGGGGTTAAAGGAGTCATAGAGGAGACACGAGTGTCGATTGGGGTTGGGAGATCTAAAAATTAAGAAGCGTGCTCAACATATATATATATATATATATGTAGATGTATATTAGAGAGAGCACAAGTTAGGGATCCTATTCTCTCTTTCTCTCTCTCTCTCTATATATATATATAAACACTGTTATATATATATACATATATGCACTTAATATATCTATATATATGCGTTTGTGTGTGTAGATGAGGAAGAGGAACATAAGAGAGGTTGCAACAAAGTTACATTTAGTAAGTGAGTTACTAAAACGAATTTCAAGTAAAAGGTTTACTTAAAAAAATATTTTACCCCATTATACAAAAACAAACACCGAAAATTTAGGATATTTTACATGGAAACAAACAAAGCCTTAGTTACATTACATTTCCTGTTTAGCTTCCTCAGTCATTTCACTCTCTCGCTAGTCACAAAATCAATTAAGCTAGTAACAATTATTTTATAATTGAATTTATTCTTTTCGGTTGTGTAATTTTGAGGTATTTTTAATAAATAGTTCTTGGATTAACTTTTGTACAAATAGAATTTATGGAGTTATTTGATAGTTGATCTTAACAAGTATTGAAAAATAATTCTCTCACTAGGACTATGTGTGTGTGCAATGTATATCTATATAATTTTGTTAATATTGTTGGGTCAGTGGACCCTGATAAGTTTTGTTCACTCAACCTTACTGTTCGCTCAAACACTAGGTCCAATGGGGGGTTTAGGGGGCCTCCCACCATGGGGGAGGGGGGTCTAGGGGGGTAACCCTAATTCTATACTTATAAATAGATGAGGGGGCGCATCTTTTAGGAAAAAGGAGTTGTATTTTTCTGATCATTATGAAAACTACAGTAGCCGTTTACATAGCCCTATTCTGGGGTGAACCATGTAAATCCTTGTGTTCTTGTGTGTGCGATTTGTTTGATTAATTTTTTCTTCATTGTTTGTTATTTCGTGTCTCACCGATCTTAGTTAGGAAGGGTCAATTCCTAACAGATATTTGTATAGTGCCAAAGTTAACAATGGTCTATTACCTTCTACTTATTTCAATGATGATTAATCTCTTCCCATTACTATTACTATTACCTTCCACCTAATATTAGTAATGCCTTACAATATTAGTAACCCTATAGGCCTTCTTTACCCAAGTCTTGTTGTGAAAGTGAGGGTTACAATAGCTCTGAAATTTTTTGGGTACTTTCGTAATTCCCACGTTGCTTCTGTGTAACCCTAATTCTATACTTATCAATAGATGAGGGAGCGCCTCTATAGCGATCCCGGATTTACCCTTGTTGTATAGTGATCCGGACATGTGTCCGTGGATGCTGGTAGTTGTTTATTATCTTGTTTACATCCTTTCTTACGTTGTATTTGAGCTATAGGATGTGTTGAGCGGGTTTGTTACAGGTTAGTTGGGTTTATTGTTATTATTTTGAGGGCGTTACAGCCTCTTTTTGGTTAAGAGAGTTGTATTTTTTTGATCGTAGTAAAAACTGCAGCAGCCGTGGACGTAGCCCTATTCTAGGGTGAACCACGTAAATCCTTGTGTTCTTGTGTGTGTGATTTGTTTGATTCACTTTTTCTTCCTTGTTTGTTATTTCGTGTCTTACCGATCTTGGTTAGGAAGGGCCAATTCCTAAAAATTGGTATTAGAGCATTGGTTCGAGTGAGAGTGATGGCTACAGACAAAAATGTTAGAATCGATAAATTCAATGGCACAGATTTTGAATTTCAAAAGATGCAGATTGAAGACTATCTGTATTAGAAAAAACTGTATGAGCCCCTTTTAGGGTCAAAACCAGAGAAGATGAAGGATAATGAGTGGACTCTTCTTGATCGCCAAGCGCTAGGTGTTATTCGGCTAACGTTGTCTCATAACATTGCATTTAACATCATGAAGAAGAACACTACAGTGGGTCTCATGGCAGCACTCTCAAACATGTACGAAAAACCCTCTGCCTCAAATAAAGTTTATTTCATGCGTAGATTATTTAATCTAAGGATGACATAAGGTGCTTCGCTGGCTGAGCATCTGAACGAATTCAATATTGTGGTAACATAATTGAGTTATGTATCTATCGAATTTGATGATGAGGTTAGGGCTTTGATTCTTTTATCTAGTTTTCTAGAAAGTTAGAATTGTACTATAACGGCAGTGAGTAGTTCTTCAGGAAAAGAAATGTTGAATTACAATGATATTCGAGATTTAATTCTGAGTGAAGAAATTAGCATGAGGGAATTAGGAAAAACATTAGGTTCTGCCCTGAATACAAAAGCCAGAGGAAGATTAGTAGGAAGAAACCTGAACCGCAACAGATCAAAATCCAAACACAAAAGCAAATCAAGAACTGAAGAGGGACCGAGTTGTTGGAACTATGGAAATAAGGGACATCTAAAAGGCGATTGCCCGACATTGAATAAGAACAAAGGTGATCAAAATCAGAAGTCTACTAATGCTGCAATGGAGGAGATTTATGATGCTTTGATATTGAGTATTGACAGCCCTCTTGAATCTTGGATTTTAGATTCTGAGGCATCATTCCATTCTACTTGACAGAGGGAAATCATGGACAATTACATTGGTGGTGATTTCGGGAAGGTTTATCTGGCTAACGATGAACCTTTGAAGATTGTCGGTAAAGGGGATGTAACATTCAGGTTGCCAAACAGATCTGTTTGAAAAGAAACTTGATTTCTCTTGGACAACTTGATGATGAAGGTCATGTTGTAACATTCATGGGTGGTTTGCGAAAAATCACCAAAGGATCCATAGTATTGCTCCTGGTCAAAAGAAGGCACCCTTTACATGACTACGAACAATAAAGACGCAGTCGCAGTCGCTGGTGTGAAGAAAGACTCAAATTTGTGGCACCAAAGGCTTGGGCATATGAGTCAAAAAGGGATGACGGTACTTTCACCAAAGGGGAAACTGTTAGATTTGAAATCGGTGGACATTAACTTTTGTGAGGATTGCATTTTCGACAAACAAAAGAGAGTTAGTTTTTCAAAGGATGACAGGAAACCAAAGTCAAAAAAGTTAGAGTTGGTTCATATAGATGTATGGGGACTTGCACCAATTTCATCTGTTGGAGGATCATCATACTATGTTATCTTTATCGATGACTCAACGAGAAATGTATGGGTTTATTTTCTGAAACATAAATCTGAAGTTTATACTACTTTTAAGAAGTGGAAAGCCTTGGTGGAGACTGAAACAGATCTGAAAATTAAGTGCTTTAGATCAGATAATGGAGGGGAATATGAGGACAATGAGTTCAAGAAATATTGTGCAGAAAGTGGAATTAGAATAGAGAAGACTGTTCGAAAGATACCTCAACAGAATGGCATTGCAGAACGCATAAATAGAACTCTGAATGAATGTGCTAGCAGCATGAGAATACATGCCGGATTACCAAAGATGTTTTGGGCAGATGCAGTTAACACTGTAGCATATCTGATTAACCATGGTCCATTTGTTCCATTGGATGGAGAGTTACCAGAAGAAGCTTGGAGCAGTAAAGAGGTAAATCTTTCTTTTTTGAAGTTATTTGGCTGTGTTTCATATGTGTATATAGATTCTGCTAATAGAAGTAAACTTGATCCGAAATCTGTTAAATGTACTTTCATTGGGTATGGCATTGATCAATTTGGTTATCAGTTTTGGGATGATAAAATCGAAAAATAATTAGAAGTATAGATGTCACATTTAATGAGAAAGTAATGTATAAAGATAGGGATAAGTCTGCATCTAAATCTGAATCTGTTACTTGTCATGAGCATGTTGAGTTAGAGGAGATTAGTGAGAGTGATTTGAATAGTAGGATTCAGAATAATCCTGAAAATCTTATTCCATAAACAAAGCCACGTACTCCTAGTCCTAAGTTGAGACGGTCAGAAAGAGAGTCTAAACCTACACAGTGTTGGTCTCCATCTTTACATTATTTGTTGTTGTCTGATGGGGGTGAACCTAAAAGTTATTATGAGGCTTTGTAGGTTAATGATTCAATTAAGTGGGAGTCAGCTATGCAGGATGAAATGGATTCTCTTATGGCAAACCAGACGTGGGAGTTAGCTAAATTATCAGTGGGTAAGAAAGATTTGCACAACAAATGGGTTTACAGGGTCAAACATGAACATGATGGAAGTAAATGCTACAAGGCCAGATTGGTTGCAGAGGGATTTTAGAAAAAGGAATGGGTTGACTACACTGAAATTTTCTCTCCAGTTGTGAAGTTGACCACTATCAGATTGGTACTGGGAACTGTTGTTGCTGAAGATTTACATCTTGAGCAGATGGATGTAAAGACGGCTTTTCTCCATGGTGATTTAGAGAAGGAAATTTACATGAAGCAACCACAAGGTTTCTTGGCATGCAACAAAGAGGAGTTTGTATGCAAACTTCGAAAAAGCTTGTATGGTTTGAAACAGGCTCCAAGGCAGTGGTACAAGAAGTTTGATGGGTTTATGTGTAGCAACGGTTTTACAAGATGTCAAGTAGATCGTTGTTGTTATTTCAAGAGGTTTGACAAAAGTTATATTATTTTGCTCTTATAGATTGATGATATGCTTATCATAGGATCTAGCATTGAAGAGATAAAAAGATTAAAGAAACTTTTGTCCAACCAATTTGAGATGAAGGATCTTGGAGTTGCAAACAAAATCCTTGGTATGAGGATTCACAGGGACAAGGCAAATGATGCTTTGAAGTTGTCACAGGCTGAGTATGTCAAGAAAGTTCTTAAGAGGTTTAGCATGGATGGTGCAAAACCAGTGAGCACTCCATTGGCTAGCCACTTCAGACTTACCAAAGAGCAGTCTCTGAAGATCGAAGAAGAGCGCTACATGGAACGTGTTTCATATGCTTCAACTATCGGTAGCATAATGTATGCTATGGTTTGTACTAGACTAGACATTGCACATGCAGTGGGAGTGGTTAGTAGGTACATGAGTAATCCAGGCAAGTAGCATTGGGAGGCAATGAAGTGGATCCTTAGATACTTGAGTTGTACTATAGACATGGAACTTTGTTTCAGACGAACCGACATCGGGTTACATGGTTATGTTGATGTAGACTTGGCTGGTGATATGGATAATAGAAAGAGTACTACTAGTTATGTTTACATGTTGGGTGGTACAACAGTGAGTTGGATTTCACAGTTACAAAAGATTATGGCCTTTTCTACGATAGAGGCTGAGTATGTTGCTATTACTAAAGCCGGGAAGGAGATGACTTGGTTATAGAATTTCCTAGCAAAGTTGGGTACGACGCAAGAGATAATTATTTTGCATAGTGACAGTCAAAGTGCTATTCATCTTGCAAAGAATCTAGCTTTTCATTCTAGGATGAAACACATTCTGCTGCGATACCATTTCGTTCGTTCACTTGTAGATGATAGAGTCTTGTCTCTTGAGAAGATCCAGGGCAGTAAGAATCCAGCAGATATGTTGACCAAGACAGTCACCATTGACAAGCTAAAGTTGTGTGCAACTTTAGTTGGCCTTCAAGATTGATGAAGGAAGATCGAGTTGTTGTGGCGTTCCTCTATATGATGAAGTGCTTGTGTTATCAGGTTCCAAGTGAGAGATTGTTGGGTTGGTGGACCCTGATAAGTACTGTTCACTCAACCCTACTCTTCGCTCAAACACTGGGTCCAAGGGGGGTTTGAGGGGCCCTCCCCCCAAGAGGGGTCCAGGGGGGTACTTTCGTAATTCCCACGTTGCTTCTGTGTAACCCTAATTTTATACTTACAAATAGAGGAGGGGGCGCCTCTTTTAGGAAAAAAGAGTTGTATTTTTCTGATCATAGTGAAAACCGCAGCAACTGTGGACGTGGCCCTATTCTGGGGTGAACCATGTAAATCCTTGTATTCTTGTGTGTGTGATTTGTTTGATTCGTTTTTTCTTCCTTGTTTGTTATTTCATGTCTCACCGATCTTGGTTAGGAAGGGTCAGTTCCTAATAGATATTGGTATGGTGCCAAAGTTAACAATGGTCTATTACCTTCTACTTATTTCAATGATGATTAATCTCTTCCCATTACTATTAGTATTACCTTCCACCTAATATTAGTAATGCCTTGTAATATTAGTAACCCTATAGGCCTTCTTTACCCAAGTCTCGTTGTGAAAGTGAGGGTTACAATAGCTCCGATGAGCAGAACCCTTCATTTGGATCCTCCTATGGTGATAGAGTAAGATCTGTTATATTTTTCTCTTTTCTCTTTTCATTTCTATTTTAATTTATTTACAAGTAAATTGTTCATCCACAAGTAGAAATGGCAATGGGCCGGGGCGGGACCGGGGATGCCACTCCTTGTCCCCGATCCCTGAAAGTAAAAACATCCCTGTCCCCGCCCCCGATTCCCGGCGAGGAAGCCATTACCTCCCCCACCCTCGTCCCCTAACAGGGATTGGGTTTTTCTGACCCCGAAAAATCCCCGACTTATCTATTCACAACACATACATACACCAACTATTCAGATTAATAACATTGTTCATCAATAACAACAGACAACAGATCGATGGCAACAACTTAGAGGTATATATATATATATAACAACTTTAAAAAAAATTAAAACATCAACAACAGATATATAGAGAGAGAGAAAGAGAGGGGGGGCTTCACGGTTACGGTCCTGGTCCTGTTTAGATCGATGGCAATGGAGGCTTCACAGATGGGCCACGGTTCAAGATCTGTTCAGATTGGTGGTGGTGGATCTGGATGATTGCTGAGTGAGTGAGTGAGGGAGAGAGATGAGAGAAATTGTGAGACTTAGAGAGAGAGATCTGAGTTAGTGAGTGAGGGAGAGAGAGAGAGAGAGATAGAGAGATGAAAGACCGGGGAGACAGAGAGAGATCTGAGTCAGTGAGTGAGGGATATAGAGAGATGAGAGAAGTCAGTGAGGGGGAGAGAGTTCAGATCAGATAGATATTAAGTTGAGTAGAGGTAGATATTATATTAGATAATGTCCAGTGCACTCATAAACAGATATATATATATATATGGGGGACTATTCGGGGACTTCGGGGGGGGGGCGCCGTGCCGGACCGGGGCCGGGGAACCTATCACCGTCCTCGGCCTAAAAATTAACGGGGATTTAATTTTCAATACCATCCTGGGCCCTATGGGGATTATTTTTGGGGAAAACCCGTTCTAATCGAGGTCGGGGGGTCGGGTCCCCGTCGGGCAGGATTCAAATTGACATCCCTATTCATAAGCCCCTGCTGGTTATTGATGTTTATGCACTTAGCAATCAACATGGTGATACGTGGAGGCTTTCTTTCCTTACTATGGTTTATGTCAAGATTGATGTACTAAATTCAACTGCTCATTACCATAAGTGCTAAAATTTTCTATTTTATTTATTTATTTATTTATTTATTGCCATATTGCCATTTACATTTTCTTGGATTTTAACTACTTTTTTCATTCAGTTACTTCAGCAAGTAGATGTTCCTTAATTACTAATATTATAAACTTGAGCTATCTTTCTCCAGTTGAACATTTAAATATGGCATATCATTTGCATCTGAAATTTGAGCATCCTTAATTTTTTTTTTTAAAAAATAAATAAATAAAATGATTCAATAAATTTTACAAGTCATGATAAGATTAAAAAAAATGTTTTGCTTCCTTGTTGTATCTAAGCATCATAGGTAAATAAAGGTTTTCAACTTTCTAATGCTCTTGATGTTCTATTTCTAATTTATAATTGGACTTTCTATCCCAAATCATTTTACTTATTTACTAAGTCCATGGTTTTCATCAAATTTAGTATTATAAAATTGGTTGATTGCTTTTGTTTTAGGAGAGAGAATGCCAATTTAAGGTTGATATAAGGGCACAAGGGTTAGAAGTCAAACAAATGCTAGGGGATGGGAACTGCCTATTTCGTGCTATTGCAGATCAGCTGTATGGGGACTCTGATGCATATCCTATCCTTAGAAGCTAAAGTATACATCTTTCATCTTTATGTGATTCCTATCTTTCATCATGTAAATGTTATGCAATCATTCTAAAGATTTCAGACTATTAGCCTGCTAAATAGAATATTATGTCTTCACCTAGAAAAAGTGGAATGCTAGTTTGTTTGCTTCCAGACACCACCAAAAAAAAAAAAAAAAGCACAGAAAAGGTAAAGAAAAGAAAAATACCATGCAAAAAGATAAAGTAGAAAGAGAAAAATGCAAAGCAGATTAACTTTGTTTTATCTTCATTGTATATCTGGAAATTTCCTTTTGAGACAACATTCTAGGTTGATATACTTTGTGAGTTGTTTTTTGAATTTTTTGATTGGTTGATTGAGCTGTATTATTTTCCATTTGTTGAAATCTAATACTATTACAAGTTGGGAAAGGAATTACAGAGTAGAGCATGCATATTTGACAACCGAATTGTGTTACTTTTACATGTGAATTCTTTACTGAGTTGTCAATTTCTTATTTGACAGCTCCAACCATGTAGAAAATAAAATCAGTTTCTTTCTTTTTAATGGATTAGTATTCTCTTGGTATACGTCAAAGAGTTAAAGGCCTCATTTTGCAATCATTGCTTCCTTTGGAAATTGTAGTTTTCATGTAGTATTTTATTACATGAGCAAGTTTCATTTTCCACTTATACATTATGTAGTGATTTTCAGATACATATTGGAGTCTCCAGGCTTTGAGTTGTTCTTCAAATATGTGGAGCTGCCTAAAGGTCTTAAACATTTAAAATATCACCTTATCCAAAGAGCTATAAAAACCAATGCTGTAACACTCCAAAATTTTTACCTCCGCTCGAGTGCAAGAGTTGACACTCGAGCGGTCTTGTGAGGCTCCCAGTACTTTTGTAGTCTATCCGAGATTCTGAGAGTTGTGAATTTCCGCTCGAGTGCAGGAGTGGTCACTCGAGCAGTTGCTCGAGCGGTCGGTTTTGTTGGTCCGTTCGCTCGAGTGCAAGATTGGACGCTTGAGCGGCCTGCCTAGTTGAGTCTGAATTTCTAGGACTAGTGGGATTTCACTTGACATTTTTATTATTGTATTTGGAGCCTCATTTTATTTTGGGACATTAAGTGGTAGCTGTAGACGTCCCCGAACGCTCCCGGGAGGGTGAGCTCCCGTTCTGTTCATTTGGGGTCACTACAGCTCGGACTCTCAAATTGTCACGGTTCTAAGTCTGAACCAAAGAGTCCAAATCCGGCAAATCGTTTTGAGAAAACAGATTTTTGAAAGAAGTGCCAAACATGGACTGCTTTGCCAGATACAGAGTCGCCACCTAAATATTTTAAAATGGGAGAATTTAGGAAACCCTGACTCGGTGCCAAAAGGCCACGCGTCCGTCATCACCAAAGTTGCCTCGGCTCGGGAACTTGGGTACGATTGGGAAAGGTCACTGCGTGAGCACCCCCGCTCGCCTAGTCAGAGACCGGCCTCTACTAACCATGATATCAATTTTTGAAAACATTGTGAGTTCTTATTCCGGTTTATTAGCCTAGGTTACTATGTGATGCGCACAGCATATAAGTATAGACCGGGTCGCCCGAATTGGAACAAAACATTTCATGTTTGCCTTTTTTGAAAGAGGTTTTACTACCCGCAGGTAGGCTTGAAACATTTGATGATTTACTCCAATTCAGATAACCCGACCTTCACCCACAGGCATTCAGGCAGTTATATCATATAAGCACATAGCCTCATGGTAAGCATGCTATTCATGGCAGTCACTCACACGCATGCAACGATGCTAAAGCGTAAAACTCACCGAGTACTTCCAAGCCAAAAACAAAAACTAATTAGAAATCCATAGCATGGATGCCTAATTATACAGAAATGCCAAATGAACACATGCAAAAGTGCACCTATAGTAGGTCGGCTATTCTAAACATGGCATATTGAGATGCAACAGCTAACAAGTATTCAACTTGAACTTGAAATACAAATGCAGTTAGTATGATGCGCCGAGCCTTGGTGTATGCAAAAACAGATGAATGAATGCCAACATGCTATCATACTGTATGCTAATTGAACATCCTAATCTAACGCATCATAAGCGGGTAAATAAAGGAGAAAGACGTGGATTGGAGTCATACATCACACTCAACGCACCACTTATTACAGTTGTGCCTCGCGCAGAAGGGTCCAATAAATATACAATCCCAAATAATACAGTCCAAATAATACAAATTCCTAATTAATTTACAAATTAACTAAGAAAGCTGTAAAACTATCGTGCAAGCTAGGGACTGCCTTACTTCTGATGAATGATGTATGTTTGGGCTGCCTTGCGCGGAAATCCACTGCGATGCCCCAATTAGCCTCTGTTTTGCAATGATTTCTTGGAAAACGCGCCAAGCCCCGGAAGACTGTTGATTCTTGATTTGCTGCAACAGAGAGCAGGAAAGGGGCATAGCAATGTATTTTCACAAATGTATGCATGCCTCGATCCTCGTGCCACCAATCACGCATCTCGATGCATGATGGCCGAGGAGTCGAATTGCACAATTTAATATGAAATGAATGCACATAAAAACTCAACTAAAACCTAACTCCATCATGGGTAATCCGGAATGTCGGTGACTGGGGAATTGAGACACGTCTCGTCACTCGAAGTACGAAATGCACCTCGTTTCCCATGCCCGGGCTAACTCCTATCCCGAACACGATGCAATATGCATGACATGCATGAAATGCAACTAAGATACAATCCTAACATACACAATGTTATGGAATGGCATACACGCTGCACGAGGTAATATACAACCGAGCATACACAATGCTATGGATGAAATGGCATACGCAATGCAATAATGGGCTTACACCAACATGAGAGAGCCTCAGCCACACTCACATAGGAGGCCATCAGATGAAAAAAAGATGACTCGAAATGCGTGCACGCGTGCACGCAAACCGAGGACCGACCCTCAGGCACCGAAATGCCACTCTAATGAGACATGGCAAAGACATGGAACATGATATGCAAATATGAAAAAATCAGTAGCAAAATGAGGGGGCAAACAGCCCCGAAACAAGGCGAAATGACACCCGATGCATGGAATTTCTCCCGAAATGCAAAACTAGGTACATGAAATGGCTTACAGCTATACAAAGCATGCATAATTGGTACATGGAATGAAAAGACAGAAGAAAGGAAGCCCCAAAATAAGCATTTTTACAGTTCAAATCATGGCCAAACAGCAAACAAAAATAGGGCAAAACTAGCATGCAAAAATGGCCCTAAATGCAAGATAAAGAAGCAACTCATAGCTTCTGTCCCCAAACAGATTAGGGCCCTTCGACAAAGTTGAAGAGGGGCCCAAAACATGATCTTTTACAGTTCTGAAAATAGCCCAAAAACAAACAAAGTATGGCTAAGCTCTCATGCAAGAAATGGGCCAAAAGATGGACAAAGAAGCAAGTGGAGGTTTCTGGCCTTAAACACAAAGGGTCCCTTCAACAATGTTGAAGAGGGGCCCAAAATATGGCATTTTACAGTTGATGGCCGGACCCAAAACAGTATGCATGCAAGCCAAAAATACTATGCAAAATATGGCCAAAAAGAGAGATATAACACAAAGTATAGAAAGGATGTCTCAAACAGTGAAATACCCTAATGAAACATGAAGAGGAGGCCAAAATAAGACTGTTTTCAGTTCTGAAAATCGCCCAAAAACAAAAGCATCCGAGGCTAATAAATCATGCAAAAATGGGGACCAAAGAGGGGTATAATGACAAATGGCACATGGAGGTCCCAAACAGTGATGAGCCCTCTTCAATGTTGAAGAATGGCTCAAAATAAGCCTATCTACAGTTTACATCATGCTCCAAAACAGATCACACATAGGCCAAAAATACTACACAAGATAATGGTATATAAGAAGGATAATGAAGCAAGTGTATCAAGGGGGCCTCAAACAGTGAGAGGCCCTTAAACAAAAGTGAAAAGGAGCTCAACAAAATTCCACTTTCAGTTAGGGCCGGAGCTCAAAACAGTAAGCATGTATGACTTATGTACTGAACAAAATATGGACCAAAAGGAGGAGATGGAGCTTACCCTTGAAGCCTTGTCTTTGGCAACTCTTTTGGCTTGGTTTGCAGCACCCCTAGGCCTTGAAGAATCACCTCCAGCTGCTAGAATGAAGGATAGAAGGGTGGTGCTAGGTGATGGTGTGAAAGGGGGGATAGGACTTGAAGGATTTTTTAAGAAAATGAGAGAGATGGAGGGAGATATGTATGTATGAGTTCCAAGCAATTTTTCCAACCCCTATGACCAATGCTGGAGGCTGGTTATATGGACCAAGGAGAGGGAGAAAAGGGAGGGAAAGAGTGGGGGAAAAAAGACCAAGTTCTCCCCCAAAAGCTGTCCCCCGGATACAGATATTTTTGGGGAAAAACAGCTATACAGCTATAAAGTACACATTGCAAGGATCATGGCCGGCCAGGTTTTGGAGCTGCAGGTGGCCGGCCGGCTACCTCCCATGGCCGGCCGGCCAAGGGTCAAAAGGGTCAAGAAGATTTAGTGGCCGGCCACCACAGATAGGTGTCCTCCCAGATGCCCTCAACACAACCCTGTGGTTCAAAATTGGCAACAGTGAAACAGGAGAGAAAACAAGCCATTTTTAGGAAGGGTTCAAAAGGGTCAGGTGGAATTACTGGCCGGCCACCAACTTTTGGTGTCCTCCCATGTGTGTACAACACAAATATGTGGTTAGAAGTTCAAGAAAATGGCCCAAGGTTGTTCAACATTGGCTCGGAAGTGAGAAAAACGGGCGTCGGAGGGCGCCGGAGGAATATAATTGGTTGCTGAAACAATTGCTGGCCCCCCACCCTTCTATGGCCTTCCTGGTGATGAAACAGAGGTACCTGCCAAAAATGAACGAAAACCGATGCAAAACGAATGCTCGGGGCCAAAACGCGCAGTTCGGGACCCCGAAAACCGCCTATTAAGCACCGAAAGTGGCATTCGACCACGAAGTGGGTCTCTCAGACCTCAGTGTCCCTCAAAAGGGAGTAAACAAGGAGTATGTCAAAAATCGGGGCAAACGGAGATGGTTAAGCGGTCCCGAACCGAGGCACACGGCCAACGGTCCTGAAAAATCGGAAATCGGGCTCCGAAATGGGCAAAATGGCCTACAGCCACAAAATGTAGCCCACGGCCACTGAGAGATGGTCTACAGGACCTCTCCCTCCCCTCAAGAAAAGAAATAGAGAAAACCGACTCTGGTTCGCAAACCGAGGCAAGGCACAGAAGAGGGTTAGGAAATCCGGAGGCAGGGCTCACGGCCGCGACTCTGAGACTTCTGAACGAGCACGATATGCAACATCACCGAGCGCTCAATCGGTGATGTCTGAGTCTCAAGGTCGGTCAAAAATGGGGTGTCTACAGTAGCATGATAACAAAGTAATATTGGACCAAAAACTTTGATTTGGATAATTTTTCTATATACAACCATCACTCTTTTGCATTTCTATTTTTCCACACTTTGAATTTGGGTGTGAGGCTAGAACCATTGGAAAGCTTGTTTTTGGGGCTTCGATTTGGACACAAGAATGACCTAAAACGGAGTCCGGATGAGAGAGTTATGCCTATTTAAATTTTTAATATTTGTGTTGGAAGCAAGTGCGCTCAAGCGCAGAAAGTGGCTCTCGAGCAGACTACTGCGCAAATTCAGCAGTTTAAAAATTGATTTTCTAGATCATTCTCTCTCTGTTTTTTTCTCTCTTTCTTCCTCTCATCCTAAGTTCGAAAAACCCTAGATTTTTGACCCAAATACCTTCAATTTCTCAAAGATTTGGCCAAGATCTCTTAACAAAAAGTGAAGAAGGCTTGTAGATCTTACTTTTCTACCGATTGAAATTTAGATTTGCAAAGGATTCTTCTTGAAGCTTTGCTTTCTTGCTTGATTCTTGAGGTAGGGGTTTCTAGTTCTCCTTCAATATTCTCATTTATAGATAGATTTGTGATATTTTCTTATATAAATACAAAATTTATATTTTTACGCATATTGTGATAAATCATGAGATCAGGGGTTTAGGATTTGAAGAGTTGGGATTTACTTGTTGGGTTATGATTTTGAGTTATGAATTTGGTTGTATAAGCAATGGGGGAGTTGAAATAAAAAGTGTTTTTTTGAAAAGCTTTAATTTTTCTTAAAAACCCTAGTTTGGTTCATGAAGATAGATGATGGTTTTGCTTAATTTAAAAGTAGTATTATGAAATTGAGGTGTTAAATTGCACATATACAAGTTTAATTGAATTTTGGTAGTGTTTGGCAATTTATGTAAAAGTTGCGATATGACTCTTATTGTTGATCTTTTAAATTATGTTATAATTGAAACCAAATTTGGGTAAATGAATTTTTAATGGTATAGATGATATGAGATTTGTGATAAAATGATGAAGTGAATATTTAAGAATTTTATTGTGTTATGTTGAATTTCATTAAGTTATGTTAAATTTTGTTAAGTCTAGGTTGGGCTATGAGTAATGATAAATGGGAGATTGTGAAATATGATGGTGTTATACAAAGGAGTTGTATCAAGGAAATTAATGTTGGAGATTTTGTTTATAGCCTTGGGTAGTAATTGATAGTCAATGTGTTGTGAAAAATTGAATTTGAAGACTTGATAATAATATGGAAAAGTGAAGAAATAGTTTGAACCCAATAATTGTGAACACTTTAAAGATGAATCTTTATGCCTCTATGGATGTGCTGTTATATTTTCGTAACAAAAACAATGAATGCTTTGATGGATAATAGAGAAGGTGGTGGAACATATTGTGTACTTGTGATGTAAATGGAATTTATCATATGGTGGATGTGTATTGGCCTAATGTGTTACGGAAATAATGCAACATGTGTTGGCTTTGCCCACTAATTATAATGATGGATTATGATGTTACCTTGGCATCCATTTCCCGCCATATTTTGAGCGGCAAAGCATGGCGCTGGAAATAGGTTCCACCTTCTTTCCGGAGTAGCGCCCAGTAAAGCATGTGGTATGTTGAGGTTCCGCGATCCTTCCAGCTTGTGATCGGTAAAGCGTGAGGTTCCGCATTCCTTCCGGCTTGTGATCGGTAAAGCGTGTGACTCATGGAGATGACTCGTTAATGGATTCAGTATCTAATATGAAATTATTTGAAAGAATGGAAAATGAAATGGTAATTGGATTAGGGGTTGGTGATGATGAACTCAATGGATTGCTTGTGACTATAAGAGAAGATTATGAGTTTTGTTTTGTAAATAATTGAGAAATTGAATTAAAAAAGGAATTGTTATTCTTGTTTTATATTTGAACTCTAATTGATAAAGCAAACGTTAATGTGATGTAATTGTTAGACAAGTGGGAGTTAAATGTATGAGGATCGTCTTTTTGAATATAAAGGAAATTTGGATTTTGATGTTATGGAGTTATAGTAATTGGAAATAGTATAAGGGAAAAATGAAAATGAAATGAGGAATAATTTGGAATCGGGTTAATAAATTTAAGATGATTTTCTTTCTTAAGTGTACTTGCTTTCAAAGAGAATTTATGGCTTCCTAATCATGAGAGACAACATTTATGGCAAGGAGTTTTTCTTAAATGTTTAAATAAAATTTTAAGAAAACGATACTCTATGTATAATATTTTAAACTTACAAAGCGTCACCCTATTACATGGTATCACCCTGCATGCGTGATCATTTCTATCTATGTGATAGTTATTGCTTTAGAACTATAAGATTTCTTACTGGGTATTAGTGCTCATCCCTCGTTGTTTCATTTTTTTTTTTTTACAGGAAGATAATTCAGATTCATTAGTTGAGGAGTTATGAAGTTCATGAATCTCTTATGTGTAATTTCATTGTAGATATGAAGGAAATGAATAATGTATCTTGACGTTTGTAATTATCTATTTTTAGCTTTGCAGCGGGAGCTTGACATGTATTATTTTTATTATTGTATTCATTGAGGGAGAGAACATGTATTATTATATTTCTATTACTCAAAGGTAATAGATATTTGTAAAAAAAAAAAATGGACCTAAATTAAAAGCTTTTGGTAATGTTCCGAGCAATTAAAATTTTGGGGCGTGACAAATGCTGTTTTCACCTATTTTACCATCATAATGTTTATTTACCATTATGATCTATTTGATTACTAACAAGTGATAGAAATTCTAGATTTTATAAATTGTAGAAACCTTGAAACACTTCCATGTTTCTTCTTCTTTTTTTTTTATGTGGACAGATTTAATGCTTGATGATTGATGAATATCTTTTAATTAAAATGATTAAAATTGTTTTCTTGAAATAGGAGTGTCAAAATGCAAGTTTCGAGAAAAGTTTATATACTTAATGTTGGGATTGTACTATTTTTAGAGTAAGTTATAATTTTATTTATTTATTTATTTATTTTTTGGGTATTCAAAATGGATATGTAGATAGGCTACTCCACATACCCGCCAAGGAGTATTGCCCCTTTCTTATTGATGTACTTTTCTCATCGCTCATGGATGGAACAGTTGCCTTGCCTTCTTTAAAAATAGGAGCATTGGAGATTCTGCAGATCCTCTTGCTTCAGATCCTCTTGCTTCAAGCTCGTAAGAGGAGGTAGGAAGTGTATACTATTTGTTACCCTCTCTGTTTGTGTGGGTGTGCCAATATTTTTGAGTTGATTGATTACTCATTAAGAAGAAAGCTTAACCAAGTACCTCCAGAAAACACTCTGATTATGCCTGTGCAGTGCAAGTCTTTGTGGAGACAGCTTAAGGCAGAAACTGAGTATACAATCACTCAAGCTATTTCAGCCCAGGTACATAATTATAAACTGCCATGATTTTTCATTATTTTCTTCTTCTTTCAAGGTCTTTCCTTTGATTTTACTTTGATAGACGTTGTGCACAAACAATGGATTAAAAGGAAGTATGAATTTTTTTTATTTGTGAGGTTGCATGTTTATTACCTGGGTATGACCTCTAGTTGTTATATATACAATTGCATGGTTTTGTTGCTGCACCATACATGGTGCCATAAGTCTCCATCCATTTGTTAGCACAATGGCCACAACATGCTTAGGGCAATGTTTTGTACCCCTCATAATGCTCTTTCATGTCAATTGATTTTGCTGCTACAACTGTTGTTCAATTCTTGGTTGAGTATGTGAGTTTCAATGTGCTCTTTGATTATGAGTAAATTGCCATTAAATTTTCTTAAAACTATTTGAATTGTGATCAAGTTACAATTGATCTGTAGTGGTGTGACAATCAAATTGTTTGTCTCCAATACATCAAATTAAAGTAAATTCTTGATTATGTATGCTCTTTGTTTTTAATTATATCCTTGTGAAAGTGAGCCAATTTACATGTTCAGCTTGTGCATTTTTGTTCCTCTTACCTTCCGTTCTTGGTCACTCATCTATGATAACTCCGCTTGATTTTTTAAATGCAGTCTTATAGAGCTCTTATGTACAATACTGTTTGTTTGTTCAAGAGGCTCACAATTATAACAACAACTGGTTACCTCCTCCATGGGCTATCATGGCAATGGTTGTTCTCAGGTTGAATGAATTCATGCTTCTTTTAAGGAAATTACATCGAATCTAGGAGGGTTGACTTCCTTTACACACAATATATTTCTTAAGTTCACATTTAGTTTTACTGCCTTTTATTTCTCATTTCGCCAGCCCCTCTTACTAATAATTTGTTTTTATTTTCTTCTACTACTATAACATGAATCCTCTTGATTTTGAATCTAGAGCCTAATTTTCATTTGTGAAAAATTGTCATTTAGAAACTCTTTTTCCAAACAGTTGACTCACTAAAATGGTCAAATAGCGTTGGATGTCAACGAAACTTGACACACATGACTAACTAGGCACAGATGACTCGTAGGAAAAGACAGGACTCGAAACTGATTTCCGATTTTGAATCTAGAGCCTAATTTCAATTTGTGAAAACTTATTCTTTAGAAATTCTTTTTCTGAACGGTTGACTCACTAAAATGGTCAAACAGTGTCGGATGTCAACGAAACTTGACACACACGACTAACTAGGCACAAATGACTTGTCGGAAAAGATGGGACTCAGCCTCTTGACATTGATTATTTGTTCTCTGTTTTGTGTCACCTATATCATCTTTTTGTTATTGTTGATCTCACATTTGTTTCATGTCTACTGGCATGAACTACTAGGGGCTGCTGTGTCTATGTTTAAGCACAATTATTTGGCTAGATATCTTGTTTTGTATTTATTCAATTATTGTTAGATTATGGCGGAATATGTTCAATCAATACCTAGTTTTAATAGTATTATCGACATTGTAAGTGTTTTTGGATAGTTCACGTACACCAATAGTCCATTGGTTGAGGGATTTCTTATTAGTGACAATCCATTATGTGAAATTGATGGAGTTCTAATTGGGCCTGAATATTGCAAAGTCTTTGTCTTAAAGAGAAAATTTTGAATGCTCGTTTGGAAACACCATCCCGAGGTCTAAGAAAAGTTAGAGAAGCTGTTAGAAGATATATTGTGTGGAGCTCGATTCATATATATGTGACAATCTTATTTATTAAATTATTTTTTGAAATAAATATCAATTGTTTTGCAATTTTTGTAAGCTTGAAATTAATTGATATTGTGTAGACACCCCATTTTTGACCGTCCTCAAGACTTGGACGTCACCATTGGGACACTTGGTGATTACCCTTGTTTGTGTTCGTCTTGAGTTCCCGGAGGCCTTGGTTGCGCGCCTTGCCTCAAGATCTCTCGACTCGACCGTGTTGTATCTGGTATTGCACCAAACACTTGTGTTTTGCCTTGGAGGGGCAGGAAATGCCTTGTGAGGCATCCCCACACATCACTGGCCATGGCTTGAGGCCACCGGCCAGTTATTTTCTTCCATCGGCAATGTATATTGCCGGTCGGCCATTTATTTTGCCAAAATGGCAATTTTGAATGGCCGATCACTGTTCATCTACTTTTGGTAGATATTTTGTGCCAGCTGTGATAGCTGGCACCCACTCTGCTCCCCTCCATACACGTGTATGGAGGGATTTCCCTCTTGGATGGCTTGTTTTGGAAGCCTTACAAGAGGGAGTTGCCTATAAGAAGAGGCTTCCTCTCTTGGCATTAGGGTTACAAAAACTTGTTTTGGAAGCCTTACAAGAGAGAGCTCTATAAGAGAGAGTCTCCTCTCTTGGATTTAGGGTTAGACAACATTTTAGAGAGTTTTGATATTAGGGTTAGGAACTTGTATCTATTCCATCTCTATATTTCCCTCTCTTGTTAGTTTAGTGTGTTTTTTGTCATACTTTTGCACACAAACACCCACCATTACACCTTCTCTTGGTTATTGAGGGCCAAAGGAGTGTTCTTGGAGTTTTGGAGCTGGTTTCAACCTAAAGAAGCTGCTGGAGCTCCATTGTTGAAGCGGGTCTTCAAGGGTAAGAAACTTGCTCCTTTTTACCCCTTTCTTGCATTGTATTTTTTCCCACCTTACAACTGTTTTTGTGTTTAGTGTATAACATAAAAAAGTTCTGTTTTTAGGCCCTCTAAATAGTTTTTTTAGAGTTTTTGTTGTTTGACCCCTCTTAAGCCTTGTAAGGCTCCATTTTGTGCCATTTTGAGTGAGCTCCGAGACCTTGGTGTTTGGGCCTCCTCACCACTAAAATCTTGAGAAATTTCAGAGGTGAGGATGGTGCCTAGAGGTCCCAAGAGGGAGAGGGTCACCCCCTCTCCTTGTTGTCCTTGAAAAGGACCATTTTTGCCTCTTGAGGGAGCATCTAGCTTAGGCTCTTGTTGACCATGCCTTAGCTGATTTTTACGCTTATTATGTCATAATATGCCTCTGTTTTTAGTTGGTTTTGGTACGCCATGCTTGCTTAGCATACATGCCTTGTAATGCCATTTTATTGCCTTAACATGCATCTAGGTTTTAACCCTTGTTCAAGCATGCTTTAGGCCTAGCTTTGTGAAGCTTTCATGCTTATTTTTCCATGATTAAGGTCTGTCCATAGTTGTTTGGGTCGACTTTGGCATGCATTGTATAGCCCCTTTGCATTTTGGCTTGTTAGCCTTAAGTGTATGAGTGTGTTGCATGCATCACTTGCTTCGATTTAGTGGGTTGTGGTCATTTTCCATGATTATTTCAGTCCCTTTGATATGCTTGTATGCTTGCCTTGGACACCTCTTTAATGCTTTGAAAGCTTATGTTGTATGCTCCATGTTTTGGCCTTTGTGCCTACTTTTGGATTTGAGCCACTTAGATGCCATCTAGGGGGTCCCTTTGCATGGTCTAGGTCTGCCTTGGACCTGTTTTAAGCCTTCTTAGCCTTGTGAGGCTCGGTTGGCTTAGCCATGGTTTAAGTCCCCTTTGACTTGCTTTAAATGCTTGGACCATTCGCATGCTATTGTTTGTCTTGTTTAAGTTGGTTTGGCACCTCTTATAGCATGATTTTCAAGGCTTATAATGCATGCCATATGTCCATGATTATTCCCTTTTAAGTGTGATTAAAAGTTGTCCTTCGATGCTTAAGCGTTAGGCCTTAACATGTGCATGTGTGTATGTGTGTTTGGTCCCATTTTCTTAAGCTTTTGGCCACTGTTTTGGACCTAACTTAGAGCTGTCCAATTAGTGTAAGTCTATCCCTTGCATGTCATTCAAGTGTTGTTACATCGTCCCATGTTTGCATGCTTTGGTTGCACATGTTACATGCTTGAAATCACTTGCATTCGCCTTGCATTCCATTGGTCAAGTTGCTAGCATGTTGCATGATTGGATTACATCTTGCATGCCCTAGTGGTTTGCATAATTGTGGCATGCTTGTTTGCTTTGTTGCTTAGGTTGTGTACCTAATGTGCATTGCACGTTTGTATACTCTCTTTTACGCCATGTTGCATATTAGCTAACATGCTTATGTTGCATCGCATTGAATATGCATGTCTTGCCTCTTGAAATCAAGTGATAAGGGTTGGGCCTTTATGTGCTTATTTGGTTTGCATTCCATTTGACATGAAAGTGCACAACTTGGTCTCTTGGGCCATCACACATTGAAATGCGCGCTTGATGGTCCGAGAACCAAGGACAATGTCCCTTTGAGTCATACACATGATAAGGGATAGGATTGGTGCATACATTGCTTGAATTGCATTGCCATGCTATGTCTTGCCCTCTGCTGCTGTCAATTGCAGGTTCTGCAGACATTATTTGCCGACTGGCAGTGTTTAGTGCCAACCGGCAATCCATTGGTGGCCGATAGCTTCACCAACAGCCGATGATCACATACCACTGCCGGTGGCTATTATACTCAGCCGGTGGTGTCTCCCAATGTCCAGAGAAGCAATTCTGAGACTTTGGCAGTCTTCAAAGAGGCAGAGCAGGGAAAACAGAGGCGGCCTATGCATGGCAGTGCACTTCCGAGCAAGACTCGAGCACGCGCGCATCGAACCCTCTTCTCGAGCCCCCCTTTTATTGCTTTCCTTATGCTTAGTTAATTTGTTAATTAATTAGGTGATTTGTAATAATTAATTAGCTTGTGAGTTAGTTAATTTGTATTATTCTTTTGGTCCCTCCGAGCGAGGGCAAATTTGTAATGAGTGTGGGTAAGTGTGTGCATGTCTTCCAACCCCCACTTCTTTCTCTCTTTTACTTACCTGCTTTGATGGTTAGTAATAGGTCATGTTTAATTTAGCATACCTTATGCTATGCATGCGTGCATCATTCATCAGTCTTGCATGCACTGGGCTCAGCGCATCATGCTAACTGCATTAGTATTTCAAATCTAACTTGAATACATGCTACTTGTACATTTTCACATGTCATTCATAGACTAGCCAAGCCTACTCTAGTGACATTCTGTATGCGTTGCATTCGACATTTAAACATGAACTAGGATCATGCATATGATTACTAACTAGTTCTTGTTTTGGCACGGAGTACGATGTAAGTATTTATGCTTTAGCATCCTTGCATGCGTGTGAGTGTTGCCATGATAGCATGATTACCATGAGGCTAGCTGCTTATGTGATATAACTGCTTGAATGCCTATGGGTGAAGGTTGGATTGTCTGAGTTGGAATAACTCATTGAAATCCGTGTTTTAGCCTACTTGCGAGTAGCAAATTCCAAAACATTTTTCCAAAACAAACAGATATGCAATGCTTATTCCCAAATTAGGCAATCCAGTCTATACTTTTGTGCTGTGCGCATAACATAGTAATTCTAGGCTAATAATCGGGATAAGAACACATAACGTTTTCAAAAACGGATATCATGGTTAGTAGAGGCCGATCTTCGGATCGGGCGAGAGGGGGTGCTCATAGCTGACATTCCCCAATCGTACCCAAGTTCCCAAGCCGAGGCAACTTTGGTGATGACGGACACGTGGCCTTTGGCACCGAGTCAGGGTTTCCTAAATTCCCCCAAAAATAAAATATTTAGGTGGCGACTCTGTATCTGGCAAAGCAGTCCATGTTTGGCACTTCTTTTCAAAAATCTATTTCTCAAAACGATTTGCCGGATTTGGACTCTTTGGTTCAGATTAAGAACCGTGACAGAAATCGAGTCCGAACTGTAGCGCGAGGGCCTCACGCGGGCGCGTCTACATATTGTAAATAATTATTTTTTTTGTTTCTTTCTGTAGATGGTACCTATTTGAGTACGTGATAATATCTTCGCATATCGATATTGGAGTTTACTGTTGATACTAAAACAAGCTATTAATATATATGTTTTTATTTATTTATTTGTACTGTTGATATTTTGGTTTTGTTTTAGATACAAATTTGAGTTCTTGAATTATAAAAAATAGTTAGTATTGTTGGATGATAGTTTATATATTTTTCTAAAGAATATTTGATTGACACTGTATTGTTACAGGGTACATATATATGATTTTGTAAATATGAATGTGAATATAGATATGTGTCGACGTGGATGTGAATGTATTTTATTTTAGAAAATATTAATAATTTGTAAATGGAATGAATTTATAAAGTATATATATATATTTGCAATAGTAATAAACTGTCACTAATGTCATCATCATTTCCTGGCATTTTATTAGCAACAGGCTAACTTGTCGCATATACATATTAGTGCCATCTTTAACGACAGTTTAAGCTGTAACAAATAAATTATTGATTTTTTTTTTTTTTTTTTGCAACGCTTAAAACCTTCACTAATAATACTTTTCGCTACGTCAACTACCGTCTCTAAAAAAACTTTTGGTGACGGCATCCTAAACCATCGCTAAAAGTGATGTTTTCTCCACTTTTTTGTGTCAGGTTAAACCATCGAAACCATTGATTTACCGTCGCTATAAGAAAGTGACAGTTTGTAATCGTCGCAAATACCTTTTGTCATGCCCTCTTCTGTCATCTCGCATTTCTCCTCGCTATTTTGTATCAAAAAGTCTTTTGCGACCACACGTGGACCTTTTGCAACGTTTGAGACCATCGCAAAAGTTCCAGTTTTTAGTAGTGACAAATCAATTAGAGAATAAAGTTAAAGAAGGTCAAACCACCAAGTAGTACAATAAAAATTAATTTTTCTAAATTTAACAAAACAAAAACTTTGAAGGACCAGAGGAGTGAACATCAATGATGAGCCAATGACTATTTATAAAGCAAACAAAATTGAAAAATTAAAAAGAAAACCCTTCCAATAAAAATTCTAATAGGAGGAATAGATCCCAAAACAAAGAAACAAATCACAAAAACAAAACCCCTTTGCACAAAATAAAAGAATTTTAGGCTCTGTTTGGTTGTGAATTCAAAATGTAATTCCATATGTGTATTTCAGTATGATGTTTGGTTGTGTGTTTGGAATCAACTTTCCAGACTTCTGCAGAGAGCTCTGTATTACAGCCGCATTTTTTGTTCAAATTTTGGCCAGGGGAAGACCACGCGGACGTCCTTAGGGACTACCGCCCGGACGTCCATGGGGACATCCACCTGGATGTCCTCTGCTGTACAGGAATTTTTTTTTTTTTTTTTTTGCAATTGATTTATATAATTGGAAAAAAAAATTTCTGAAATTTTTTTAATTTTTAATGTGCTTTAAAATAATTTTGAGTTGTATATTTAGTTATGAGTTGTAAATTTTTGTATCACATATCAAATATCACATCAACAATTCCCCACTCAAATCAAACATCTTTTCCAAAACTATTTTCAAAACTCTTTACCAAACAAATTTTCTACACTCAAATCATAATTTTACAACACACAAATTCAAAATACAATTCATACTCTCAAATCACATTTACAAAAAACAACCAAACGCAACCTTAGTTTTTCCAACTCAGAATCAGATAGTTTTTCCAATTCATATTTAAGAAAATAAAAATAAAAATAAAAATATACAATTTCACAACCTAAAACAAAATCCTAATTTTTGAGTTCCTCAATCAAAATCCTAAATTCTAATAGGAGGAATAGATCCCAAAACAAAGAAACAAATCACAAAAACAAAACCCCTTTGCACAAAATATAAGAATTTTAGTTTTTCCAACTCAGAATCAGATAGTTTTTCCAACTCATATTTAAGAAAATAAAAATAAAAATAAAAATATACAATTTCACAACCTAAAACAAAATCCTAATTTTTGAGTTCCTCAATCAAAATCCTAGGTGGAAATCCCAAATTCAAAGCCTTAGTTTTACACAACAAAACCCCTTTGTACAAAATAAAATATTTTCAATTTTTCCCACTTAGATTCAAATAGTTTTCCCAACACACCAAAAAAAAAAAAAAAAAAAAAAAAAAAAAAAAAAAAAAAAAAAAAAAAAAAAAAAAAAAACACAATTTCACAACCTAAAACAGAACCCCTATTTTTTAGTTCCTCAATCAAAATTCTAATTTTTCAATGGAAATCCTCAAATCAAAACCCTAGTTTGACACAAACAGAACCCTTTGCACAAAATAAAAGATTTTCAATTTTTCCAACTCAGATTCAGATAGTTTCCCAAATTCACCAAAAAAAAAAAAAAAAAAAAAAAAAAAAAAAAAAAAAAAAAAAAAAAAAAAAAAAAAAAAAAAAAAAAAAAAAAAAATTCACAACCTAAAACAGCACCCTCATTTTTGAGTTCCTCAATCAAAATCCTAATTTTTCAATGGAAATCCCAACATCAAAGCCTTAGTTTGAATGTCCAAACTTGGTTTAAGGGTGGAAGTATTATTCTTTGCGATAGTCTCTTCCGTTTCCTTTCGACTATTTTCTTTGTCATCATTTTCATTTCTTGTTCAGAGCTCTCTCCCTCTCTCTCTCTCTCTCTCTCTCTTTCCCCCCTCCTTTTCTACTCTGTGTTTTTCTTTGTTTTGCTATTAGACTGAGTTTTCTTTTTTTTTTTAAATTTTTTTTATTCAGGGCATTAAGTATAGGGGCAATAAGGTAATTTTGACAAGGCCAAAAATTTTGTCCGCTAAACATTCGTGCTTTATATATAGGGATTGATAGATATACAAATATGTTTTTTCTCGTAGGGGAGGCATGGCCCCTAATAGTCTCTTGGTAGTTTCATCTCTCATTAGTGTTAATATACTTAACCCAATGTATGGGTGAGAATTGTGATATTTATGAATTTACTTGTGGATTTGATGGCGAGTGAGTGGTAATTGATATTATTAATTTGCTTATACATGATCTTAGTTCTGAGTTTTATCTTCCTCTTAATATATATTTTTTTACATAAGCAGCAACTATTATGTAATGATTATTTTAGTAATTTTTTTTATTATTTAAGAAAAAACGTGCAAAAAAATTAGAGAGGATAATTTAATAAGGACTTTTCTCACAATGATAATTCATAACTTTTTAATATTCATAACATCATAGTTTATTTATAGCACAATCACAATAGCTCATAATTAAAAATAAAAATAAAAATTAATGATTTTTTCTATCATAGTATAACCACAATAATTAATTATTAACACCACAAAAATTCAATTTTTTTTTTTATTATTATAAACAATGATGTATATCACAGCCTTTAAAGGGGGCAAGTCTATAAATTGGGAAGTTTTTGGTACTTTAGAGGTAATACACAAATATGTTTTTTCTCATGGGGAGGGGGGCCATGGCCCTTGACAGTCTCTTGGTAGTTCCGTCTCTAATTGGTATTAATATAGCTAGCCTAAAGTATGGGTGAGAATGTGATGTTTATTAATTGCTTGTGTGTAACGTCCCAAAATATTTCAACATAAATTAGATACATCAACTAACATCCACTAAATAAGAATAGTGATTCTCCAACCTTTACATCATTAATCAACAAGGTTTATACAAAAGTTCCACATGCGAATTATGCATTCAATGATATAGAGATACATGAATCTATAGCATATAGAACGCCATTTCAAAAATAAATTAAAATGCCCTTGAGGGCTTACACATTCCAAGGCTTAAGCCTGGTTACACAAAAATGATTTTACGAACCCATACATTTAAAGCCTTTGGCTAGCAAATAATTCTCAACAAAAATAGAGTCATTTACTCTTCACAAAATATATCCACGCCCTCAACTGGGCGGGATCACCACATCTTTTCCTGTACCAAAATCTCATAGGGGTGAGCATAAAGCCCAGTAGAGAGTTCTTAACAAAGTATATATAGTTATGCAAGATTTCCAATATTAAATGTAAATTCCATGCAATGCCAATTAGAGAGGAATTCATTTACACACTTTTTGAAAGCCACTATGTTCGACAATAGCTTGAATTTTCAACGATTCTGAAATTTACAATTTTATTTAATGGGGCGGTAAATATAACTCAGGTAATCCCTAAGTTAGTGTCTGTAAGTATGCTTATCAAGCACTACCAAAAACCCCACTTTACCGGTTGCTAACCGGAAGGGAAGTGGTACCTCCTCCGCGCGTGTTTTCGGTCTTTCACCCCAAACGCTCAGGCCAACTTAACCAATTACATCTATACCTCATATATGGACTTACCAACGTGTTTACCCCTTAACATTTTCATGATTTCATTTCACCATATTTTATTTTCAATGAAAGTTTCAATTCCTAATCAAATATTCATGACATGCAAGGTTTTAGAGAAGCCAAAGCAACAATTATCTATACTACATCATGTTTCTCCACTTTCAACATACTTCAACAAATGTTCTATAATGATCAAAATATTTGTTTTCTCTTTTCAATGCCATTCCAACAAAAAAACCAAAAGTTTGCTACTATGGATCAATATATAACAACATGTCCACAATTCGTGCACTTCCATCATTTTAATCATTTCAAAACTATAGCAAAATTTGAACAATAACTTCCAATCTCAATAATTCTCATATGCCAAGAACCCACCATCAATACATCTGCATTGGTAATAACACAAGAAATTCTCCACTTTCTTTACTTATCATGGCACACAACTATGTGTATATATATATATATATAATGTCCACCATAAACCCTCATCTTCTATTTAAGGAAACCCCCAAATTTTCTAGGTTTTCTTCTTTACAACAACACACACACTCTAAACACTTGATTGGAACCCTAAAGAACACACCATTTTCTTGCCTAAGATCATATCAACCCTCAAGATGCTATCTTAGAAAGATTTGAGATTTTTAAAACCCGCTTTTGAAAACCTCTACATTTTGAACCACAAAATCAAAACCAATATAATAACTTCAAGAAAACCCTTAAAACACCTCAACATTGCAAAACATGTATATATAACTCAAAGAAGTCCCTACCTCAAGCTTTGAAGAGAAAAGAAGATGAAACCCTAGAATTTGAAGGTGCCAAAACCCAATTTCCATCGTACACAATGTAGCTCTAGAGGAGCTCTTCCACTTTGACGAAGGAACTTGGCTTAGAAATGCAATAGATCCTAAGAGATTAAGAATTCTAAGTGTTTTGGTGTATGGAATGTAGAGAGAAGGGAGAGGAGGCAATTTTTAGAGAGAGAGATGAGCTAAAAGTGATACACAGACAACGAAATAGAGAAAAAAAAAATAGAGATTCGGACTGCCAGTGTCCCGCATGTGCGCACCCTGCTTCCCACACGTGCGGCCATCTCCTTCCCACACCTGCTGTTTCTTGTGCTTTTATTGCAGTGAATGCCCAGATCCTCCCCTGCATTCCACACGTGCGCCCCAAGGCCCCCGTACGTGCGGCTCAGCCATCCAGCCCAGACAATTTTCCAGCTCCAATTCAAACCCTCCGGATTTAACTTCGCACCTTCCGAAATACAAGGAACTTGACACGGAAACCAAATAAAAGTAAAGACTTGAGAATAAGCCTCCAAAAGCAACAAACTTGACGAAGGCAATAAGTGAAAAGACGTGTACCAAAACCAACCATCACATTGTGGGTTTGATGGTTAGTGGATGGTAATTGGTATTATTAATTTGCTTATGGGTCTGATTGTGAGTAGATGATAATTGATATTAGGGTAAATTACAAATACATCCTTCGAGCTTTTATTAAAATATGAATCGTTTTCTGTGATTTTGAAAATTACATTTCACCCCCTAAGGTTTCTAATTTCATAACAAATTGTCCCTTTTATTAATAAATCATTAAGTCAATTAATTATTTTTAATAATGTTCAAAATATGTTTCAATTAATAATTTAGGTAATTTTATTATTGTATAGGAGAACAATTATGGATTTTATTTTTTCAGTTAATTCTATTAAATAAAAAATTCTAATAAGGAGATATTTGTAATTTTTCAAATCACAGGGGTTAATTTATATTTTAAGCAAATCTCGAGGGGTGTATTTATAATTTACCCTCGATATTAATATACCTAACACAATGTATAGTATAATAATATATATAAATTAGTGATTAGCTTGTCAGAAATCTAAGCAATAGTATATTTATTATACACTATGCTAGGGACAATAATATAATATTATATATATATATATAGTGCTCAAAATGTAAATAAAAGATTGAAAAGGTCTGTGCTGATGTATTTACTATACATTCGGCTAAGAGATAATATATAATAATATGTATTATTTACATATATATAGTTCTAGTATTTAAACGAATGAAATATAAATAAAGACCGGAAAAGTTCGTGCAAGTGTAGTTACTATACGTTCGGTTAAGGGGCGATATATAATAATAATATGTATTATATATATGATATTGGTATTTAAATAACTGAAATGTAAATAAAGACAGAAAAAGTCCGTATCAATGTATTTACTATATATTCGGCTAAGGGACGACATATAATAATGCATATTATTTACATATATATAGTTAGTGAGGTTAGTAATGTTACTGTTAATATAAATAATTCTATATCAACATTGTTATGTGATGAAGTGATATGATGATGAAACTTATGGAATGATAACAAATATTCTTGAGATCATAACAAATATTATTAACATTCAACAATAATATGTGATAAAGTGAAATCAAGATGAGACCCATGAGATGATAATATTATGTCAAATTAATAAAGTTGTTAGATTAACTTATAGAGGTTTGGGTTGTGATTGACCTATACTACGATCTAATTACTCTTTTTCTTTTCCTTTTTTCTTTTTATCTTTATTTCTCGCTCTTGGATTAACTTTACTTTCTTTCTGAAATTTTACTAGGATTTTACTGTCTTGAAAAGTGTTTGGAGCTGCCTACCTCAAAAATGGATTCGCATCTATACTTGCCAATCTGTAAGACGGTGCGGTTGGATACGTACGTGGCCCGCATGCATGCAAACAGCTACAGATGCGAACACATGAGCCATATCTCTTCAACCGCCCTTGGCTTTCCATATCCGTTTGGATTGCTGACTGGGCTGATGTGTATGCGCTTCAATTCTTTGGCTGCTATGCTGGTCTTGTTTGCTTTACGATTTTTTTGGTTTTTTATTTTTTATTTTTATATTATTATTTTTTTTGGATAAATTACACTTACACCTCCTAAGGTTTGGGTTTAATACATATCACCTCCTGACGTTTGAAGATTACACTAACCCGCCTATCATTGTAATTATTTAGACGGAATGAAGACATTGAACTCATGCACTCTCTCTTTTTTTGCTTTGTTTTACTCTCTTTTTTTTTTTTTTTTTTTCCATCCCTTTATTTATTTATTTATTTTTAATGTAATTTCCTCTGTTTTTCTACTGGAAGTTATTACATTTTATATAAGTAGGGGGTTTGTGAAATAAGACTCTTAACCACAAGGGTGAGAATGTAATTTCTAAAACGTCAGGAAGTGGGTAGTAATAATTAGACCAAACCTCAAGGGGTATCAATGTAATTTACTCTATTTTTTTTTCTTGTTTTCCTTATTATTATTATTATTATTATTATTATTATTATTATTATTATTATTAATGACTATTTATTTATTATTTTGGTTTCTTTTATTTTATTATTATATATTATTCCTTTTCTTTCTTTCTTATTTTTATTTTACTTGTTTATTTTCATTGAATTATTTATTATTTACTATTTACAATTTTCTGAAAATTGATAAAAATAAGGTGTGAACACATAATTTGTTATGATGAATTTTACCATGACTTTAGTACTTGAAATTTTTTTTATTTTTAATAATATTGTGTTTCTAAATGAAATATGTGTCTGTTTTATTAATAAACTCAAAATAGAGTATAATTTATACTACAAATATATTTTAATACTATACACATATTTGTGAAAGTAAAATTTCTATTTTCTAATATTTTTAATAAAACTAGGTGTATGTTGTGTAATTACCTTAAAAAACAAGACAAAATGCGGTATCAAAAGCTACTCCCATTTGTCTTAATAAACCTACGTTGATAAAAACAACTTAAAATGCTAATATATTCTAGACGAAACTTTTATTATATTTTGAAAATTCTATGTAATACTTTGCAATTTTACTTTAATTTTGTTATTTATTTTAATTTTTTCTAGAATGCTATGAACTTTTATGCTATGGATATGTTTTCTTTTTCTAAAATTCTATTTGAGTATAAAATTTTGAATTATACTTATTGATTGAAAATTCTGTAGATCACTATATCTTTACTGAGAATTTTATGTTTAAGAAATTATATGCAACTTTATTTTTAAAATCATATGTATTTTTTTATTTTTAGTCTCTTAAGTTTCAATTTTGTCATTTTGGTTATCAAAGTTGTCAATTTGAGTCAATTTGATCCTAGTTCTAACATCTATCTACATTGATAACGGGAACTGTACAAATAAAAGACAATTTTAGTCCCTAAAGTATGCGTTTCTTGTTATTTTAGACTTTTAAGTTCAATTTTTGTGATTTTAGC
This sequence comes from Camellia sinensis, assembly GCF_004153795.1. NCBI lineage: Eukaryota > Viridiplantae > Streptophyta > Magnoliopsida > Ericales > Theaceae > Camellia > Camellia sinensis. The sequence goes on from NW_021026212.1 coordinate 567,842, forward strand.
TCTCAAAGTCGTCAATTTGGTCCTAACTCTAATCATATTATGGCATATGTCTATTTACATTGAGAATATATCACGTTATATTGTATCACCATACGCAACAATCTAAATTACTTTAATATCATTCAATGACTAATAATTTAAGGGGAATTAATATTAAGTGGTATTTTAAATCAAAATATTTACAAATACCACTACAAGAAAATCCAGCTTTGGCGACTAAAAAATGAATTTTCGTCGCTGAAAGTAGGACAATCGGCGACTAAAATGGAATTAGTCGCCAAAAGTGTTCACTTTTTTCCTACATCTACATTGAATAACAATTTGTCCAATAATTTATATGTATATTTAATATTTTTTTATATTTATATATTTAATTTGGGTTTCGGGTTGCTCAGGTTATTTAATACCTTTGTCTAAGCCCGCTTAAATTTAATTCGGGGCTTATGAATTTTCATCAAAGCCTGCATTAAATTCAAAAATATTTTGTCCAAATCCTAAAAAAAGCTAAGTTAGGCTCGGGTTGTTCAAGTTGACCTCTCTTTGTACACGTAATCTAGATGGACATTAGAGATTTGATCAAATTGATTCAAATTGATAATTTTTACGACAAAAATGGAAAAAATTGAAACTTAAGGGATTAAAATGACAAGAAACACATATTTTAGGGACCAAAACTGCCTTTTATCTTTTTTCCCTTTATCAATTTAGACGGATGTTAAAGATATGACCAAATTGACTTAAATTGACAATCTTGAGGACTAAAATGACGAAATTGAAACTTAAAGGACTAACACGACAAATAACACATACTTTAGGGATTAAAACTGTCTTTTATTCTAATTTTTTTATAGTAACCTTTTTACTTTTTGACTAAAATTGTATATTCTCAAAATAGGCCATTGAAACATAATACACAACACAAAAAATTAAAATTTCATCACAAAAATTATAATTCAATTTTTTTATTTTTTTTTTATTTTAAGTGTACAAGGTGATTATTCGACATAAAATGATCAAACAATCAAATTAATCCAATAATATAAGATTTGAAAAATGTTAATTATAATTATTTATTATTTATTATTTTATTTTTTAATTGTACATGGTAACTTTTCGATATAAACAATTAAATTAAGAGTAAATTGTTGAAAAGTCCAAATTAAGAAGGGTATAAGGCTTACGTCCAGTGGATTTTTTTAGTGGTGAGAGATTTTTTGTTTGTTTTGAAGAACATTTTGTTTCTAATTTTACCTCTTAATTTATCTGTTGACTTTCATTGACTATCTGTTCAAAAAAATTTCCCTATCTGTTTAAAATTTTTCCTATTTGTTCAAATGTTTTCCCTATTTATTTACTTTTTTCCTATCTATTCAATTTTTTTTTTACCATATCTATTTGATTTTTTTTTTCACTTATCTGTTCAAATATCTGACCAAATTTGATTATCTGTTGAAATTCTTAATCTATTCAATTTTTTTATCTGTTCGCTCTTAAAAATTTTGATAGATTGCTATATGTTCAACCAAACAAACATTATATGTTTAATTTTGTGAACATATCTCTTCAATGTTATTACAGATCTGTCTCAGATCTAAGCCAACATCCATCATCCTTATTATCATTACCAATAACAACAACAAAAATAACAAAAACAACAAAAACAAAATCTGTTAATAATAACTATCAACAAATAGATCCATTGCAACAACAACACATCAACAAATAGATCTTCACTGTCTAAACATCTATGAATACTGTATATGGATAGATCTATGAATATATGAATAGATTTTCACTGCCAAATGGTAGTTGAGGTATAGATAACAACAATAACATCTATCTCTCACTCATCATCTCTCTCTCTCTCCATATATATATAGGAATGAACAACCCAGGTTTTTATTTTTATAGCCCAAGAACTCCTCCTCCATTCCCGATGTGGGACACCGGGGCCTTACAATAACAACAATAACATCTATCTCTCACTCATCATCTCTCTCTCTCTCTCCCTATATATATAGGAATGAACAACAACAAAAAAGAAGAAAGATAACAGACCACCACCACAAACACCAAACTACACCACCACCGAAGAGAGAGATCTTCTTACATTTTGATACTTCTCTTCTCTTTTCTCTCTCCCCCAGACCCTAACTTTCTCTCTTCTCATTCTTTCCTAATTTTTCTCTCATAATCTTAATTTATGTTATACATACGTATACGCATATATACATAGATATATATATAGATCGTGGTGGCTACAAAGATATGGATAATGATAAGGACAAAATTGATCTACCGGAATCATAACACAGATCTAGCGGTGGAGAGAGGAAATGGAAGTGAGCCCTAGAAATCGAGTGGTGAAGAAGATCAGAGTTCATTAGACTCAAATCTGAGGCAGAGCAAAGCTGTAGATATTAGATCGGCTATCACCATAAAAAAAAAACTCACTTTTAGCAACTAAAATATTGGTAGCCAATTGTCTAGTTTTTGGCCACCAATGACATTTTGCGACCAAAAATTTTGGTTGCTGCGTTTGTCGCCAAAACCTTGTCGGGAAAGGGCTTGGAAGGTTTTGCCGACCAAAAAAACCTTTGGTCGCCAAAAACAAGTCTTTAGCGACCAAAATTTTGGTTGCCCATAGTCAATTATATTTCTTTAAAATTATACATTTACCGACCAATGTTTTAGCCGCCAATAGTCAAGGAATCGCCGACCAACACCTTTAGTCACCAAAAGCTTCAAACGTGAAAAAAAAAAATTCGTTGTAGAACAATTTGATCGGCTCTTGCGGAAACTCAAACCGCCAACGTCCCGCACCATAAACCTTATGTACCACACTCTTCTCACTACGTCTCTATAGCACCACATGGTTGTATATGTGACATATAGTATTTATATAGTACATGCACCTATATTAATATAAAAGTATATGTATAAACATAATTATTTTATTACATAATTTATGTAAAATAAACTATTTAGTAGCAAAATAAACTTTTAGCAACCAAAATAATTTTAGTCGCTAAAAATGATCACTTTTGGCAACTAAACTTATTTTTTTGTCACTAATTGTAGACTTTTGGCTACTAAAATTTTTTTAGTCGGTAAAACCCATATAATCAGCGACCAAACTTTTTTTTGTCGACAATTGTAGACTTTTGGCTACTAAATTTTTTTAGTCACCAAAAAGCTTTACTTTGGGCTACTAAAAATTTTTTAGTCACTAAAACCCATATAATCTGTGACCAAACTTATTTTTAGTTGCCAATTGTAGACTTTTGGCTACTAATGCTGTTTTGGTCGCTGAAAACTGTACTTTCAGCAACCAAATTTTTTTAGTCAGAAAATTTGGTCGCCGAATGTTCTTTTTCTTGTAGTGTATTAGCGACAGTGAGTAATGTTAAGATTGGAGAAAAGAGAGAAATCAAAATTAGAGAGAGATGAAAGGAAGATAAAGAGAGATCATGGCGGCAGTTGGAGAGGCAGAGGAGAGCAGATGAGGAGTAGTGGTGAAGGTGGTGGTCATACGGCGATAGGGAAGCAAGGAGCAACTGTGGAGAGATTGAGGCTGTCGATCTCTGAGTCTACAAGAGAGAGAAGAGAGAGAAGCTGTGAGTTTGTGAGAGAGAGAGAGAGAGAGAGAGAGAAAAGAGAGAGGAAGAGAGTGAGTGAGAGTGAGATGATGGTGAGGGAATAAAAGCGAGCGGTAGAAGTGGAGGGGTGTTTTGGTCATTGTATGATAGCTTGTCCTTATGAACTATAACAACTTGTTCTGGGCTACCGCTCGAGAGGTAAAGTGGTCGCTAGAGCGTAGAAATGAAGATTTCAATATTTTCACAGTAGCTCTACAAAACTTCAAAGACATTGCATTTACTGCTCGAGCAATGTATAGTTCTCTCAAGCGGTCTGTTTATATTATGTGAATCGCTTGAGTGATGTAAAGTTCGCTCAGCGGTCTATTCAGGACAACAGTTTTAAAACTCAATTTAAACACTTTTTGGGCTCACTTTTTCACACTATTTCTCTCTTTATCACTCTTTTTCGAAAACCCTAGTATTCAAAATACTAGATTTCATCCATTTATAGCAAGGATCCATCCTTGTTCCTTTATAAAAGTTGTTAGTCTCGCCAAAAGCTACACTTTGAACCGATTGGATCTTGTTATTTTGGAAGCTCATTCCTTGGGTCTTCATCTCTTCTCTCGCAACCTTGAGCTAAGAATGTTTTTACCCTTGTATAGCTATAGTTGGTTTGAATACGTATTAACCTTATGATATGGATGTATGATTTGGAATGGGTGATACATATATATATATAGACATTAATGGTGATGGTGAGTTTTGTCCTAAGATTTGTGGAAGATTTGATTATTTCTTAATGAAAAATAAAGTATACATCAATAACCTTGAAAAACAAAAGAATAGAAGGAAAAGCCTGAATTTCTTGTGAAACCCTAATTGTTGTTCATAGGTCTTGGTGGGTAATAGAAGAGGAATTAATGGGTACATTGGAAATGTATTGAGATCCCTTGTGTTACGATGAAATTTGAGTTTTTGGATTGTTGCTTGTTATGTGACGTGGTTTTACCCGTGCAGGGAAATTGAGGTGCCCACTTGCCTGGTCGTGTGAGGATGACAAATGTGGGAATGTTTGAGGTGTCCACGTGCCCGATCAAGTGAGGACGATAAATGTGAAGATGTGAGGTGCCCATTGGCCATCCATGTGAGGATAAAGAAATGTGAAATTAAGTGGAATGATGTATATTGGGACTTGAGGTTAGGAAATAATGTTAATGAGTAAGGATTATGGTTATGCATGATTTGAATCCAATGTTTATATACGTGGTTAAATATATTTTCTACTGAGAAATTGGTCATTCCTATCTAACAAAATTTCAACAGTTGGTGAGCCGCAACCACCTCAATGAAGAAGACGTTGACCAACTATTTTTGTCTAAAATTCAATGATATTTTGAAGTTGTAATTTAATTGTTGAACTTTTATGTTGTTTTGAAATCAAGGGCCCTATTGTTCATTGAAGGCCATGTCTTAAATATTGTAAGCCCACGAGGCATTTGTTTAACTTTCTTTAACTTCTTAAACTGTGAAAGCTCAAAATGTATTTTGTAACTTTGAAATTATAGTTCAATGAGAAAGAGAACTTTTGAGATTTGTGTTGTGAATTTGAGTTCGTTACTATATGTATATCTCTGCTATGTTAGATAGTCTATAGTTTCAGATTTGAAGGCGTTACAAATTGGTATTAGAGCAAATTGAGTTTGAATACCTGGAGCTCGTGGGACGTGGCTCATGCCATAATGGGTTTAACATGTTAGGATGAGATGTTACTTTCCTTATATGTTTGGATCTTTACGTGCTTATGTGACTATTTAGGTATGAGGTCAAGTTTCTAGGATACAAATAGTATCCATTACATTCATCAAAACCCTTTTGGAAAGACACCTGATCAATGGTTAGATCAAATCACCAAGTCTTTTGAGATTTTAGACATTTGTGAGGGTGAACTTCAAATAGCACTTGCCACCTACCAATTAAAGGGGGACGCAGGCCAATAGTGGAAGTACACCAAGGGTTGAATTGAGAACACTTGGGAGGCGTTTTCCCATGCCTTTTAGGAGAAATGCCTACCTCTTACTGCGAGGGAGCATCTAAGGAGGGAATTTGAGAAGCTTGAGAAATTTGACTTTACTATAGTAGAGTTTAAGGCCACCTTTACTATTCTATCTTGTTTTGCACCTAACCTTGTAGCAACGGAGGAGGACTAGTGCCTAGAGTTTGAGAAAAGGTTGAGGCCAAGGATCTTGATGAAAGTGATGGTAAATATGATCTATGATTATGATAGGTTAGTAGAGTGCACCACACATGTGGAAGTAATGTTAGAGGCTGAAGAAAAGATACGACGACTTAAGAGGCAAGGGTTTTCAAAATCTTGAGGGGAAACTAGATCATTCAAAAAGTCGAGGGGCTCATCATCTTTCTAGTCACCACCTCTGCAGGCCATGTCATCTATTCCTATGCCAGGGAAGAGTACGGATAGTGTCACGGCCCAAACCCGCCCCTATAGGTTTAGCATCATGACTGGCCAGTAATCCTAAGATTACTAATGGTCTCTTAAATAGAATCACAATATAAAGGGCTAGCGGAAGCAAATAAATAAACATACATCGTCCATTGAGCTGTGCAAACTTATATAAGACAGAAAACTTTAAACATTTACATACATATATCATAACATCATCATTACGTCATCACACTGTACAGATAAGTCAAAAGAGATTACGCCTAGTATACAAAAACTTGTCTTAATATTTAACATCTTTAACAAAAGAAAACAAAGGCTTAAGCCCTAATCACAGAACCATTATCACTTGACAGTTTTGGAACCTCCACGTGAGGCACTTAGGTTGGCTGACAAAATAAAAGTCCAGACAAGTGCCATTAAGCTCGGTCTTGCACTTGCTCACCTACACATACATATATATACATATATATATAAACAATGAGCTAAAGCCCAGTGAATAACATTAAGGTAAAGAGGTTAGTGAATGAATTCCAAACATTTTATAATCGTAAAACAAATCATAACATAATCATTCTCATATATGAACATAATAATGGTACATCCAATAGAACATAATATATCATCTTCCCACTAGAGTAATCGGTCCCGGACATCGATTATCAAACATAACACCACTTTCTCAAGTGGCTAGCGAGATCTCGTAATCACATATATATCATGGACCTGCATTAACATCTTGTCCCCCATGACTTGGGACTTCCTTTGGATACCATAATAGATCAAAATGGGACATTCGGTCATGTAAACAAAATATCATTTCAAAAATCATAACTTATCCAATAGCATTTTAAATATAATTCATATAAACATACCTTTACAATAATTTTACTCATAGTGGGCCTCCAGAAATGGTTGATTGGTCTTCAGTTCTCGACCTACAATCACAAACGTACATAGCACAAAACATGTCTTATCATTACTCATTCATATGGCCAACATGGCTTAGCTTTCCTTACATTAACTTCTTATTCATTCCATATCTCATAATTTGTTCACATTGAACTCGGATTGAATAATTCTTCTTATCTTTTCTAATTCAATTACTCATGTAGGTTTCTTACTTTTTCAAAATAATATAATTAATGGATGCATGTGTGATATGAATCTTAATTCAAACATTGTTAGCACGAACCATGCTAAAGATAAGAATACTAGCCAAAATTAGGCATACATGTATGAATCTCGTCTCTCTTTTTTCTTGCTTTTCAAGAACATACATTTATATTCATATTCTTGTGATAATCAACTTTCAAAACCTGAGAAATCCATAATGCATATATCAGATAGTTTCAAAACTCAACATAGACGATAAATTCATAATCAAAAGTAAAGAATCATAACAAAACCTTGCATGCATTGATGAATTAACTTCCAATTCCTTAAATCCATGTTGTGAAGAGTATGAGATAAAAGGGGTTGAAAATCTTACATGCATGAAAGTTTTGAGCTTTGATTTAGTAAATTGACCATGAATTCATGATTTTAAAGAAGCTTCTAAGTGTTACCCAAGTGTTTTCATGAGTTTAGAATGGCCATGCAAGTTTTCACAAGTTAAAATACATTTTTGGAGACCAAACTTTGTGTTTTAAAACCTAGAAAATTCACAGATGGCTCGAGCGACCAAGTGGTGGCTCAAGCTAACATTGCGAGCTCCCAGTATTTTTCACTCTGCAAAAGTTGGCTCGAGCGACCAAATGGTGGCTCGAGCAAACTCAATTTATGCCTTTAGATGGCTCTAGTGACCAAAAGTTGGCTCTAGCCGTCAGCTTATTTTCACTATATTTTCAAAAGATGTTTTAAGTTCATATCTTTGTTCATATCTCTTTCCGGGCATTCTTAGGCATGATTTATGAATCATTAAGGCTTAAGAAGTAAGAATCCAATATGAGAAATTGAATTAGACAAGATAAGAAGAATTATTTGATCCAAATATGTGGTTCAATGTGAACAAGATATGGAATGAATAAGAAGTTAATGTAAGGAAAACTAAGCCATGTTGGCCATATGAATGAGTAATTGTTAGACATGTTTTGTGCTATGTATGTTTGTGATTGTAGGTCAAGAACTGAAGACTGATCAACCGTTTCTGGAAGCCCACTGTGAGTAATGTTATTGTAAAGATATGTTCATATGAATTATATTTGAAATCCAATTGGATAAGTTATGATTTCTGAAATGATATTTTGTTTACGTGAATGAATGTCCTATTTCGATCTGTTATGGCATCCAAAGGAAGTCCCAAGTCATGGGGGACAACATGTTAATGCGGGTCCATGACATATATGTGATTACCAGATCTCGCTAGTGACTTCACAAAATGGTGTTATGTTTGATAATCAGTGTCCAGGACCGATTACTCTAGTCGGAAGATGATATGCTATGTTCTGTTGGATGTACCATTATTATGTTCAGATATGAGAATGATTATGTTATGATTGGTTTTATGATTATGAAATGTTTGGAATTCATTCACTAACCTCTTAATTACTAATTAAGAGTAGATTACGGATTTGGGTCATTACAGATAGTACGGGGCAAAGTGGGTTTACTTGTTGTCAGTGTGGTGAGCAAGGTCACAAATCTGTTGCATGTCCATAAAGGAGTAGTTAACAATGTCAAATTTTGGCTCGATCTCAAAGCCAGAGACTGAACGGAGGTTAATCACCCATCTACTATCAATGTGGCCAGTCTGATCATATGAAGAGGTCTTTTCCACAGATAGTTAGGACGGCTAGTGCTTTAGGGTTTCGACCGGTGAGAGGTTTTCAGTTAGGCCAGAGTCAGAGGTAGACTCATCAGGCAGTTCAGCCTGGACAGGTATCTAGGGCTGTACATGGGGCCACTTCTGCACAGTCAGTGCAACCGACCTACGTTCAGAGATATAATCAGAGTGAGCAAGGAACACAGGGGCGAGTTTATGCCATTACCCCATCTGAGCAGTTGTTTGGGCCATCAATAATGAGAGGTACATATCTTATCTTCAATACTTGGGCCAATATGTTGATAGATACCAGTGAGAGGTATATATCTTATCTTCAAAACTTGGGCCAATGTGTTGATAGATACAAAAGCATCACACTCATTCATAGCATCTGCATTTGCATCCACTTTGGGGTGAGATTGAACAACTAGAATCTCCTCTTATGGTAGAGTAACCTGCTAGGGGTAAAGTTATCTTAAATTGGAGATGTCACGAGGTGTGTGATTGAAGTCACTGATCGATGACTCCTTTTCAGTTTTGTGTTATTAGATATATCAAGTTTTGATGTCATCCTCGGCATGGATTGGTTGTCCTCCTACTGTGCCATTATAAACTGTTACTGTATGAGAGTTACAGGGTACATATTAGGCAGTGATTGTTTCTTGTTTCTGGGGGATAAAACCAATAGATTGTTGCCGCTATTGTATGACCCACGTGGTTAAGGCGAACTTAGTTCTCTTTTTTGTGTAATGCCCCGAAATAAATGACAATAACCCATAATACATTAGTTAAATAATAACACATGATGAAATAATTATCTTCCATTAATCTCAATTACTTATTCAAAAAGGTAACATATGCAGGTATACATTCGCAAATCTAACCTTGAATCTATAACATGTGTTACATGATAAGGAAATAGAATGAAAGTTGAACAAATAAGGAAGGCCCTAATGGCTTACAGCTTTCAAAGATAGTGCATGGTTACAATAAAATGGATCTAAATCCAATACAATTAAATCTCTAGGCTTGTACAAAATAAATACAACAAAACAACCAAAATGAAGCTCTTGATTCCAAGTCCTCCCAAGCTATTGCCTTGGCGGAGGCATATCATCAGCATCTGAAAATGGTTTTCCCACATAAGGTGAGCCAAAACCCAAAAGAAATAATCCAACATAGTATATGAATTTTAACAAAGATATAAGGTGATATGCATATGCAATGCTTGTGCCAAAACATTTTTATATCACTTTCCCAAAACCATGCATTGCCAGGGTTATCACAATTATGAAATCATTTCCTTTACAATAGAAAATAGGGCAGTGAATCAAAATCTCCAGCAATGTCAAAACAAATACAACCTTTCACAAAAATTTCGTCCGTAGGAAACTATAGACCGGCACCCATATAAACGTAGGCTATACAAGCACTACTATTTCCATTTTATGAAAATTTCGTTCGCGAGATTGGCACCATTGTAAACGTGCGGTTTTTAGGACTTCCACCATGGACACATAGGCCAACTTATTTCAATGAGGCAACATTTACTTCCCAGATTCACCCATTTTTCTCAAAATGATGCACATTTTCAATTTAATAAATATACCACAATGCTCAATGCCATGGTTGAGAAAATAGTTTCAAAATTCTCATGTAATTTCTACAACAATCATCGCTATGCTCCACTGATAGCCCAAAATAGATATCGCTAAATAGATAGATAAATTTTGAATGAAGATATACATCTCAAAATCTCAAGATGGGAGTGATGATACAATCCAACTCCACCATCCTTATCAACATCAATCCAATTCCACAAAACCACATCATTTTCCATTTCCTCTTTACAAATCAATATTTGAGAATCTAGGGAAAAATTCCTCTTTTCTTTATAAATCAATATAAGTGACAAAAGTCATCATTTCATCACAGCTTAACGATAAATACATTTCCCCAATCAATTCTAACAATCCATTTGAAAACCCCTCTTTTGATTTTTAACCCCAAACCCCAGATTTGTTCAAAAATTCCCAAATCATAATATTGTTTCAAAACACAAATAGCAAAGTTAAAAATCAAAAGAAAGTGCGAAGAAATCCCTACCTTAAGCTTAGAAGATGTAAGAGAGAGAGAGAGAGAGAGAGAGAGAGAGTGGAGAAACTTCAAAAACGTCGAAACCTAACATTGTTCTGATTAGAACGAAACTCTAGATGGGCTCTACCTTTTTAACAAAGGGACTAGGGTGTAGAAATGGGTGGATTAAGGTGTATTTGTAGAGAGAAGAAACGTTTTAGAGAGAGAAAGTCTCAACTTAGGGTTTTTAGAATGTTTAGAGAGAGAGGTATGAAAAAGTGATCTAAAAAATGACTTTGACGGACTGATATACGCACAGACCCCTCGAGTGCAAGAAGTGTCACTCGAGCACACAAAGTGACTGTTCGAGCAAAGAATACTTGTCACGACCAAAACTCGCCCCTATGGGTTTAGCACCGTAACCGGCCAGTAATCCGAGATTACCGAAGGCCTGCTTAACAATAATACAGTAAAACAGAGTACAGGGGCTTGGCGAAAGCCAAAACAGTAAATAAACAATGTCCAATGAGCTGTGACAGTCTGTATGCCAAATGACTTTTCATACACATATACATAGTCGGACAAGACAGTATGTACATATATACAATCACTCAGTTCAGGGACCTAATCCCTATAAAACAGTACAGTACAGTAACAGTTTACAGTTTACATGACAGAACTGAAGGGGGAAAACTAAAACACCCCATAGCCTTAGCTTGACGGGCTCGGAACCTCGCAGTGAGGCACAATGGTTGGCTTGACAAAACTGGAGCTTACCCCGACGCTTCTAATCACGGTCTGGTGCCTGTACACCTACATATATATATGAGCAGTGAGCTAAAGCCCAGTGAATAACGTAATGCGTAAAGAGGTTAAGAATGAATGTCCTTACAGTAATGAAAATAGTTCATTAAATCAGTATTTCAGTCGTTCAGTCAGTACAGTCATATGTGGTACATCCATTAGCATAATAGTACAGTAAACAGTAGGTCTTGAAAGATCGAACAGTAAATGATGGCCATCAATCAATAACAGTAGTGGTTCCAACAAGGGAACCGACAGAGATCTCTGTAACAGTAACAATAAACAGTAGTTGCTAAGGATACCACAATACAGTTCAGAATATAGGACATACATTCGTTCAATTAACAGTATCAGTTCAGAAAGCAGTACAGTTCAATTGTTCAGAAGATAATCATTTTGAACATATCTTTACACAGTTGTTACTCACAGAGTTCTGGGCTACAGTAAAGCTAGAGCGCGTCCCCAGTCGCCAACCCTACACAGTTTACAGATTGAACACACACTAAGCTACACAGTTGGGAAAAATAATAACTTATTCCCTAATTTGCCTCGGTGTGTTCTACATCTATATCCTCATTAAGATGACTTAAAATAGGCCTAAGAATGCCTAGGATGGGATGAGGATGCAAAGATGCACTTTAAAAGAATTTTCAGAATTTTCAGAAAACAGGGGTCACGCTCGAGCGTATGTTACTCTGCTCGAGCGGACATGCAGACAAAGGTTTTCACTCGAGCGTAGACTTACCCGCTTGAGCGTTCTGCAAAACAGTCAAAAGTGCTGGATAGGTGAAATTCACGCTCGATTGGGCGCTCGACACCCGCTCGAGCATGAGACACAATGTCCCGCTCGAGCGTCAATTATTCCGCTCGAGCGGACTTCAAAACAGAACAAAATGCTGGGAGCACGATTTCCACGCTCGAGCGCCAGTCACCCCGCTCGAGCGTGAGTCCAAATTCTGGAAATTCCAGATTTGAACCTCAAGCTCAAAACCAAGTTTTAAACCATAAACTCAATTTGCAAAATTAAAGCCCAAGGGTGTTTCAGATAAACTCAATTTGAAACCAATTTTCATGAACAATATTTCAAACATGACATGCATGAGTTTAACTCAATTCAAAGCTTCAATTTCATGCTCTAATGAGCCAATTCTTCCAAGGACAAGATGAAATCATGGACTTAAACACAATATGAACATGCATATAACATTTTACCATGAAATCAACTCACAACTCAACAATTCAAACATGCATGCATGGAATGAGTTCCAATTCAACATTATTGAACCAATTCTTGACTTAACTCTTTAAACTACCATGATCCATGCTAGAAAGGACTCAAATACACAATAAGGTGGATGAAATTCATACCTAAGTTCCTCAATTACAAGTCTAGAGGCTCAATATGTAAGAATCCTTCAATCTCTACATGACTCTAAGCCAAATTGTGAAGAACTCAAGCTTTCTCTACCTCTCACTCTCTCAAGTCGGCAAGAACAAGAAAGATGGGCTGATGAAGTGTTGTAATGTTAACATTAGAGATCAACTAAGAGGCTTATGAAAGTCCACTAAGTGGCAAAATGGCAATTAAGTCCAACTCTTGTAATTTAACTCATTTTAATCCAATTTAATCATACCAAATCACATTTTAGATAAATACACCATAAAATCATATAAATTCCAATGAACACACATCATCAATCAACTTCAGAGTCGGCCGCCGATAAGGCCTTCAATTCGTAATTTAAACACAAAGACATGAACAGATAATCAAACAGTCAATAGATAGACATACAATTAAACAGATATACTTGATTAATTCAGTTCTAAATTTCAGTCAGTCAGTTCAGTACTTCAATCAATTCAGTTACCAATCATAATCAGTCTCAGTTTAGTAGTAATCAGTGGTTAATCGGTAAACAGTGACGAGGGTGGTTACAGTCTCCCCTCCTTAAAAAGAGTTTAGTCCTCTAAACTCGAGTTACCTTCGTTTTGGAAGAAAACAGGATTCAGTGGAAACAGTTCAGGATATCTTTTATCCATGTCATCTTCCCTCTCCCAAGTGGCATATATGCCACCATGGTTTTGCCAGTCAACTTTCACTAACGGGATCTCTTTGTTTCTCAATTTTTTGATTCACCTGTTTACAATCTGAATAGGACGTTCCTCATAAGTGTAGTCATCACTCAGCACTACACGAGTAGGCTCTATCACATGGAAAGGATCCCGGAGGTAGTCCCTCAACATAAAGATGTGGAAGACATTGTGCATATGCTCCATTTTAGGAGGAAACGCAACTTGATACGCCACCGGATTGATTTTCTCAATAATCTCATATGGTCCGACGTATCTCGGTGCTAACTTGCCTTTGACTCCAAAATGAGTCTGGCCTTTCATCGGTGTCACTTTCACAAACACATGATCACCCACTTCATATTCTCTATCCCGTCTTCTGACATCAGCATTACTTTTCTGTCTGCTCTGTGCGGTTTTCAGTCTCTATTGTATCAGTTTCACTTTCTCAGTCGTTTCGTATACAATCTCGGGCCCAAGCAAAGGCCCATCTCCAACTTCTGCCCAGCAAATCGGAGATCTAAATTTTCTGCCATACAAAGCCTCGAAAGGTGCCATACCAATGCTTGAGTGAAAACTGTTATTGTAGGCAAATTCAGCCAACGGTAAATGGCTTTCCAGCTTTCACAGATGAAATCAAATACGGAGGAGGTACTACTCCAACCCCATTAAACACAAATTCAGGCAGAACAAGTGGACGAAAAACTACTTGTTTCATTACACAGTCTATAGTAGCATGGTATTTTGTTAACCAGTCCATTCCTCGATGTAAACTTCGAATCCCTGTCAGAAACAATGGACACAGGCACTCCATGCAGTCTAACAATTTCATCAATATAGAGTATAGCCAATTTGTCCGCATTATAAATTGTCTTAACAGGTAAGAAGTGAGTAGATTTAGTCATTCTATCAACAATAACCCATATTGAGTCCATACCTTTACTGGAGCGAGGCAACCCCACAATAAAATCCATGGTGATATGCTCCTATTTCCACTCCGGTATCGGTAAGGGCTGCAATAAGCCTACGGGTTGTTGATGTTCGGCTTTAACTTGTTGGCAATGAAGACATTTCGATACAAAATCAGCAATTTCTTTCTTCATTCCCGGCCACCAGAAATTCAATTTCAGATCTTGATACATTTTTGTATTCCCTGGATGGATAGAAAATTTTGAATTGTGGCCCTCTTGCAGAACTCTTCTTTTCAATTCAGAATCATTTGGTACGCACAGTCTTTCTTGAAATTTCAGTACATTATTTTCAAATTTGAAACCCGGTCTTGGTTTAGTTTCCCTTTCTTCGATGATCTTCTTCAAGAAGTCATTCAGTTGCTGTTTCTCTTTAATCTCTTCAATCAGTGCTGGTTTAGCAGAAATAGCAGCTATTGTTCCACCTTGTTCTCGTAAAACAATTTCAATTTCGGATTTTTCAAGGTCACAAAGCAATTCCTTATGCCCGGTAAGCAAACAGGCTAAATTTCCAATCGATTTCCGGCTCAGTGCATCGGCAACGGTGTTGACTTTTCCCGGATGGTACAAAATATGTAGGTCATAGTCTTTAATCAGTTCTAGCCATCTCCGCTATCTCATGTTCAGTTCTTTCTGTGTGAAGAAATATTTCAGACTCTTGTGGCCAGTATATACTTCACATGTCACCCCATACAGATAGTGACGCTAGATTTTTAGTGCAAACACTACTGCAGCAAGTTCCAGATCATGGGTCGGGTAGTTCTTTTCGTGCGGTCTCAGTTGTCGGGAAGCATAAGCAATAACTCTCCCATTCTGCATTAAAACACATTCCAAACCCTTATGAGAAGCATCACTAAATACAGTATAACCATCCGTACCTGAAGGTAGGGTAAGAATCGGTGCAGTTACAAGTCGAGTTTTCAACTCTTGGAATACTGATTCCCTTTGGTCAGTCCAGTCAAATGATATCCCCTTCTGAGTTACTTGAGTCAATGGTAAGGCAATTTTGGAGAAATCTTTGACAAATCTTCTGTAATATCCAGCCAAACCCAAAAAGCTTCGGACTTCGGTCACATTTGTTAGTCTAGGCCAGTTCACTACAGCTTCAATTTTCTGTGGATCAACGGAAATTCCATCTTTGTTAACAACATGCCCCCAAAACATAACATGATCAAGCCAAAATTCACATTTAGACAGTTTAGCATAAAGTTTCTGTTCTTTTAGGGTCTGTAGGGCAAGTCTCAGATAATGTTCATGTTCTTCTATACTTTTGGAGTAAATCAGTATGTCATCAATGAATACTACAATAAAGTCATTAAGGTATGGTTTAAAGATTATGTTCATGAGGTCCATAAACACAGCAGGTGCATTGGTAACTCCGAAAGGCATAACTAAAAACTCGTAATGTCCATACCTCGTTCAAAAAACAGTTTTGTCAATGTCCTCTGGTTTAACTTTCAACTGATGGTATCCTAATCTGAGGTCGATCTTGGAGAACACTTGAGCACCCTGTAACTGATCAAATAAGTCACCAATACGTGGCAATGGGTATTTATTTTTCACAGTTACCTTGTTCAGTTCACGGTAGTCAATACACAGTCTCAGTGAGCCGTCTTTCTTCTTTACAAATAAAATAGGAGCGCCCCATGGCGAAGTGCTAGGCCTGATGAACTTCTTATCTAGCAGTTCTTGTAGTTTCACTTTCAATTCTTTCAGTTCAGTTGGAGCCATTCGGTAAGGAGCTTTAGATACTGGCTGCGTTCCTGGAATCACATCAACGGTAAATTCAATCTCCCTGTCAGTCAAATCCCCTGGCAGATTATCTGGAAAAACATTTGGGAATTTTCTGACTATAGGAATACTGTTCACGTTAGCATTATCATCAGTAGATACAGTCAACACAGAACACAGATATCCCTTACACCCTTTTCTAATCAATTTAATAGCTTTCACAGATGAAATCAAATACGGAGGAGGTACTACTCCAACCCCATTAAACACAAATTTGGGTAAACCTGGTGGATGGAAAACTACTTGTTTCGTTACACAGTCTATGGTAGCATGGTATTTCGTTAACCAGTCCATTCCCAATATTACATCAAAATGATCAATGTTTAGAGGGCAGTAAGTCAATAAACAATGTGCATCTCCAACAATAATTTCACAAAGCAGGGTACATATAGCACAGGTGCAATAGGATTCCCACTGGGTGTGATTACAGCTAACAGATAATTCATGGGTAATAATGGTCTATTCAGTTTTTCAGCGAAAAAGCATGCGACACATATGAATGCGTAGACCCCCGAATCAATCAGTACATAAGCATTGGTTGAGTGCAAATAGAGAGAATACCTGAAGCACAACGGTCTGCGGTATTCCTTGGCACTGTCTCTCCGGTACTAGGGCGAACACTTCGGCCTTGCCTCATGGGCTCTTTCCCGGTAGCTCTGGGGTTAGGCTTTGGTGCTACAGTTGATGCTGCTGCGCTTGGTGCAGCTTTACTACTGGCTTGTGGAGCAGAGGGGCAGTCTTTAACCATGTGGCCTACCTTGCCACACCTGTAACAGGCTCCAGATATTTTGTAATAGACCCCTTTGTGCTTCCTACCACACTCAGAACAGGGTGGTATGAAACCACTCCCTTGGTTGGGGCTAGTTGTTGTCCCCATATTCTGTTTCTTGTTCAATGGGTTATGCTTGCCTTTCTTGAATTTAAAACCCTGCCTTTCACCATGCCATTCAGATGCTGGTGTTTTAGTTTTCAGTGCTTCGATGTTCGATTCAGCCATCAAGGCTCGGTCAAGAACATTCACATAATTCGGTAATTTCAGAACATTTATTCTGTCGAGTATTGCAACATTAAGGCCGCCTTCAAACTTTCTGGCCTTCTTGTAGTTAGTGTCAACCATATGTGGTGCATAATGGGAAACTTCAGTAAATTTTGTCTCATATTCAGCAACGGACATTGTGCCCTGTCTCAGCTGTTCGAATTCAGTTACTTTTCTATCCCTAACACACTGAGGGAAGTACTTTTCAAAGAAGGCTCCTTTAAATTGAGCCCAAGTCATTACAGTATTGTCATCACGGATAAGCATCCACCACCTTCTAGCTTCTTCTTGCAGAGTAAAGGTAGCCAATAGCACTTTATGTGCTTCAGAGCACGGACGGAAAAACCTCAAATAATTTTTCTGTCTTGGGAACCCACGCTTTAGCTTTTAACGGTTCAAGGCCTCCCTGGAAGGATGACGGTTTCATTTTGCTGAACTTATGGGTGAGAGCAATTGTGTCCTCATCATTAACATTCACATTCTGCTCCGGCTGTACCGAAGGAGGAGGTGGGGGCTGTTGATTCTGTTGTTGATCTAATCTTTCAGTTATTAGTTCCATCATTCTTTCCAGCCTTGCCATTCTTGCCTCAGAGGATGAGGATTCAGAGTCATTTGCAATTCTCGCATTATCCATTTCACTATAGGCAGTTATAACAGTTATCAACATAGGCAGTCATTTGTTTAAATAGATTAACACATTAGCATACATTCAGTCATGTCATAGCCACACACACTTATCATGCTCATGTAATGCCCTAATCGCTTTTCTAGGACATCCTATAGCTCATTGGGACATGTGTGTGCGGTATAACTCGGGGTAAGTATCGCTCTGATACCACTCTGTCACGACCCAAACCCGCCCCTATGGGTTTAGCACCGTAACCGGCCAGTAATCCAAGATTACCGAAGGCCTGCTTAACAGTAATACAGAGTACAGGGGCTGGCGGAAGCCAATACAGTAAATAAACAATGTCCAATGAGCTGTGACAGTCTGTATGCCAAAAGACTTTTCATACACATATACATAGTCGGACAAAACAGTATGTACATATATACAATCACTCAGTTCAGGGACCTAATCCGTATGAAACAGTACAGTACAGTAACAGTTTATAGTTTACAAGATAGAACAGAAGGGGGAAAACTAAAACACCCCATAGCCTTAGCTTGACGAGCTCGGAACATCGCAGTGAGGCACAGTGGTTGGCTTGACAAAACTAGAGCTTACCCCGACGCTTCTAATCACAGTCTGGTGCCTGTACACCTACATATATATATGAGCAGTGAGCTAACGCCCAGTAAATAACGTAATGCGTAAAGAGGTTAAGAATGAATGTCGTTACAGTAATGAAAACAGTTCATTAAATCAGTATTTCAGTCGTTCAGTCAATACAGTCATATGTGGTACATCCATTAGCATAACAGTACAGTAAACAGTAGGTCTTGAAAGACCGAACAGTAAATGATGGCCATCAATCAGTAACAGTAGTGATTCCAACAAGGGAACTGGCAGAGATCTCTGTAACAGTAACAGTAAACAGTAGTTGCTAAGGACTCCACAATACAGTTCAGAAAATAGGACATACATTCATTCAATTAACAGTATCAGTTCAGAAAGCAGTACAGTTCAATTGTTCAGAAGATAATCATTTTGAACATATCTTTACACAGTTGTTACTCACAGAGTTCTGGGCTACAGTAAAGCTAGAGCGCGTCCCCAGTCGCCAACCCTACACAGTAACAGATTGAACACACACTAAGCTACACAGTTGGGAAAGATAACAACTTAATCCCTAATTGCCTCGGTGTGTTCTACATCTATATCCTCGTTAAGATGCCTTAAACTAGGCCTAAGAATGCCTAGGATGAGATGAGGATGCAAAGATGCACTTTAAAAACATTTTAAGACTTTTTAGAAAACAGGGGTCACACTCGAGCGTAGGTTACTCCGCTCGAACGGACATGCAGACAAAACTTTCCGCTCGAGCGTAGACTTACCGCTCGAGCGTTCTGCAAAATAGTCAAAAGTACTGGATAGGTGAAAATCACGCTCGATTGGGCACTTAACGCCCGCTCGAGCACGAGACACAAAGTCCCGCTCGAGCGTCAATTATTCCGCTCGAGCGGACTTCAAAACAATGCAAAGTACTGAGAGCACGAATTTCACGCTCGAGCGCCAGTCACCCTACTTGAGTGTGAGTTCAAAATCTGGAATTCCCATATTTGAGCCTCAAGCTCAAATTCAACTTTTAAAACATAAATTTCGATCCTCTTGGGCCAATTTTCCAGAAAACATCCCAAAACTCATACTTTAACATGATTCAAAACTCAATTGTAAAATCAAAGCCCCAAGGGAAGATCAATTCAACTCAATTTGAAACCAATTTTCATGAATATGAAGAACATGCAAACATGCATGAATTTAAATCATGTCAAAGCTTTAAATACAAGCTCAAATGAGCTAACTCTTACAAAAACAAGGTGAAAACATGGACTTAACATAACCATGAGCATGCATGTGACAATTCTCCAGAACTTAAATACACAATAAGGAGGATGAAATTCATACCTAGGTTCCTCAATTACAAGTCTAGAGGCTCAATATGCAAGAATCCTTCAATCTCTACAAGACTCTAAGCCAAATTGTGAAGAACTCAAGCTTTCTCTACCTCTCACTCTCTTAAGTCGGCAAGAACAAGAAAGATGGGCTGATGAAGTGTTGTAATGTTAACATTAGAAATCAACTAAGAGGCTCATGAAAGTCCACTAAGTGGCAAAATGGCAATTAAGTCCAACTCTTGTAATTTAACTCATTTTAATCTAATTTAATCATACCAAATCATATTTTAGATAAATACACTATAAAATCATATAAATTCCAATGAACACACATCATCAATCAAATTCAGATTCGGCTGCCGATAATGCCTTCAATTCGCAATTTAAATGCAAAGACATGAACAGATAATCAAACAGTCAACAGATAGACATACAATTAAACAGATATACTTGATCAATTCAGTTCTAGATTTCAGTCAGTCAGTTCAGTACTTCAATCAATTCAATTACCAATCATAATCAGTCTCAGTTTAGCAGTAATCAGTGGTTAATCGGTAAACAGTGACGAGAGTTGTTACAATACTAACTTCCAAAAATTTTACAAAAAAAAAATGACCATCTCTCGAGCTCAAGAAGGGCCACTCGAGCCAACACCGCTCGAGCACAAGAATGACTGCTTGAGCATAGAATGCCCACTCCCAGTAGTTTTGCAGGCCTGCATAAGTACTAAGAATTCTCAAAGACTGCTCGAGAGCAAGAAGTGTCGCTCGAGCGACCGAATACATTAAGTTGCACCGCTCGAGCGCAAGAAGCTTCGCTCGACTGAAGAATACCACCTCCCAGCAGTTTTGCAGACTTGTAAAAATACTGAGAGTTCACAAAGACCGCTTGAGCGCCATAAGTGTCGCTCGAGCGAAGAAACACATTTTGGGCAACAACAGTTTGAAAAACAAGCTACTAACCTCTTCCAAACGTAACCAACATACTCCAATAAACAAACTCAATAAAGAATAAGAAGAAATAAGACATGAATAATCGTATAAGGCAATAAAACTTGGATCCAAAATATCAAATGGGTCAGGTCTAAAACAGAATCACTATAACCTCCCCCCTTAAGAAATTTCATTCTCGAAATTTAAATCAAATAACAAAACCATGTTTAAACCAGTTACAATAATGATAGTAAATGAAATCCAACACCATGACCCATCCACTGGTCATTCATTCTCATCACCATGA
Source organism: Camellia sinensis (assembly GCF_004153795.1). NCBI lineage: Eukaryota > Viridiplantae > Streptophyta > Magnoliopsida > Ericales > Theaceae > Camellia > Camellia sinensis. Next base: position 589,194 of record NW_021026212.1, read on the forward strand.
TAAACATATGCTCATTATAGAATATAAAATTTGCATTTCGAAAACCTATACAATGTTTTTATTACATTACATAACAAAATTTCAATACATGTTCAAACATCAACAAATAAGTCCGGATACTTCTCACGGAATTCCAACTCACGCTTCCAAGTTGTTTCCTTAATTCTGTGATGTCACCACAACACCTTCACTAAAGGGATTGTCTTCCCATGCAAGACTTGGTCTCGAGTATCTAAAACTCTAACTGGTCTCTCCTCATACGAGGCATCCTCATCAACTTCTAACTCAATCGAATCCAACATATGTGATGGATCCGGTTCGTACTTCCAGAGCATACAAATATGAAACATGTCATGAACGCCAGAAAGTTGTGGCGACAAGGCCAAACCGTAAACTATCTCCCCAATCCGTTCTAGAATTTCAAAGGGCCCAATAAATCTAGAAGACAACTTCCCGCTCTTTTCAAACCTCATCAAACCTCGTCTAGGTGATATCTTCAAGAACACGTGGTCTCCTACCTCAAAGGATAACGGTCTCCTCCTATGGTCGATATAGCTCTTCTAGTGACTCTGAGTTGTAACCAACCTCTTACGAATAAGTGCAACCTTCTCCATCGCCTTCTGGACTAACTCAAGACCTATCATAGGTGCATCACCCACCTCGGTCCAACACATAGGAGATCTACACAGTCGGCCATACAAGGCCTCAAAAGGTGCCATGTCAATGCTCGCTTGAAAGCTATTGTATAGGCAAACTCCATTAAGGGCAAGTGCCTCTCCCACGACCCCTTAAAGTCAAGAACACAACCTCAAAGCATATCCTCAAGAATCTGAATGGTACGCTCTAACTGCCCGTCAGTCTAAGGATGATAAGCGGTACTAAAAGTCAGTCTAGTGCCGAAAGCATTTTGTAGGCTTTGCCACTACCGAGTCATAAAACGTGGATCTCTATCCAAGACAATTGTCACAGGGACCCCATGAAGTTGAACAATGTCCCAAACATACAGCTCAACAAGGAAATCTACCGAGTCACTCATGTGCATAGGTACAAAGTGCGCCGACTTAGTTAACCGATCAACTATCACCCAAATGGGATCATTACCCTGTTGAGTCCTCAGAAAACCCACAACAAAATCCATCGTGACATGCTACCACTTCGACTCAGCTATAGGCAAGGGTTGCAACAAACCCGTTGGCTTCTGATGCTCAGTCTTCACTTGTTGACAAGTAAGGCACCTCGATACAAACAAGGCTACGTCCTTCTTCATCCCTTTCTATCAAAACTGGTGACTAAAGTCATGATATATCTTTGTGCCTCCTAGATGTACCACAAGGTGTGAATGGTGAAACTCTCGGAGTACTTTCTTTCAATAAGACTCCAGCACGAAAAGACGATCAAGATATCTAACACTCGAATCAGAATACACGTTCAAGCCTTTCTCTACTTTCCCACTAAATATCTTCTCCTGGAGGGTTTCTACCTTCAGATCACCCCTCTGTGCTTCTATAACTTGGCTTACAAGTGTAGGTTGTGCAACTATAGTAAACAAGGTAGTCGAGTCAATGGACTCCCAAAATGCAAGTCGAACTCCCCAATGGCACCCAACACCTCCCATTCCTGGATAACAATACATGTTACAGTATTAATTGTCTTTCTACTCAAGGCATCAGCCACTACATTAGCCTTCCCTGGATGAAGTGCAACTCAAAATCATAGTCCTCCATGATCTCTATCCATCTTTTCTGCCTTAAATTCAAATCTTTCTGTTGCAACTATAGTAAACAAGGTAGTCGAGTCAACGAACTCGCCAAAATGCAAGTCGAACTCCCCAATGGCACCCAACATCTCCCATTCCTGGACAACAATATATGCGACACTGTTAATTGCCTTTCTACTCAAGGCATCGGCCACTACATTGGCCTTCCCTGGATGAAGTACAACTCAAAATCATAGTCCTCCATGATCTCTATCCATCTTCTCTGCCTCAAATTTAAATCTTTTTGTGAAAATAGATACTTCAAACTCTTATGATCGAAAAAGACCTTAAATCTCTCACTGTACAAGTAATGCCTCCTAACCTTCAAGGAAAAGATTACCCCTGCTAACTCTAAATCATGAGTAGGATAGTTTCTCTCATGTGTTTTCAATTGATCTGAGCCATAAGCCACTACCTTCCTCTCTTGCATCAAGACACAACCCAAACCTTCTCGAGATATGTCACAATACACAGAATAACCCAAATCCCTCTCTGGAATAATCAACACTGGAGTTGTGGTAAGTCTAACCTTAAGCTCCTGAAATGACTTCGCACAAGTCTCACTCCATACAAACTTGATTCCCTTTCTCGTTAATCTAGTCAAAGATGAGGCTAACTTAGAGAAATCCTTCACAAAACAACGGTAATACCCGGCTAACCCTAAGAAACTACGAATCTCAAAGTTATTTTTAGGTTGTTCCCAATCTTACACTGCTTCTATCTTAGAAGAGTTTACAATCACCCCTTCCTTGGATACCACATGGCCTAAGAATTTCACCTCCTTCTACTAGAACTCACACTTCTTGAACTTAGCATACAGTTTGTGAGCTCTAAGAAACTCAAGCACAACTTGCAAATGTACTCAGAGGATGAGTAAATCAAGATGTCATCAACAAAGACAACCACAAAACGGTCTAGGAACTCGTGAAAGATTTGATTTATCAAATTCATAAATATGGCCGGTGCATTAGTTAACCCAAAAGGCATCACTAGGAAATCATAATGGCCATACCGTGTATGAAATACTGTCTTTTGGATATCCTCCTCCTTCACTCTCAATTGGTGATAACTCGATCTCAGGTCTATCTTAGAAAAACAATGAGACCCCTTTAACTGGTCAAAAAAATCATCTATATAAGGCATTGGGTACTTGTTCTTCACAGTTACCCGGTTTAACTTCCGGTAGTCAATACAAAGTCACACTGTACCATCCTTCTTCTTGGCAAAGAGAGCCAATACTCCCCAAAGCGATGTACTAGGGCAAATAAAACCTTCATCTAATAATTCTTGGAGTTGAACCTTCAACTCACTCAACTCGGTAGGTGAAAATCTATACAGTGTCATAGAAATCGGTGTCATGCCAGACATTAAATCAATAGATAACCCAATCTCACGGTGAGGTGGTAAACTAGTCAGATTCTTAAGAAAGACGTCTAGGTATTCACAAACTGCCCTCGGTAACTCAACTCGGACCACATTGCTCTTAACACCCAAAAATGTAGCAAGAAGAAGACTAAGTTCACCCCGACCATGTGGGTCATACACTGGTAATAAAGCTCTATTAACTCGGTTCCCCAAGAAATAAAAACAATCACCACTTGAGGTATATACTGTAACCCTCTGGCGGTAGTAGTCCGTAATATCCCGATAAGATGACAACCAATCCATAGCCAATATAACATCAAAACTCAACATATCAATCAATATAAATGCAAAAGGATGTTAGCAATTGGCAACCTCTATCTCACAATTCCGACGCCCCTGGTCCAACACAACATCATCACTAACTGGTGACTCTACCCTGAGTGGAGATTCTACCAGAGCCACTTCTAACCCCAATACCGATGCAAATGCAGACGAGATAAAAGAATGGGATGCACCTGTATCAATCAACACATTAGTAATAGAATTACACAATAAGAAGTTACCTCTCACTACCGAAGGCGCTGACACTAAATTTGGCATGGTAACAACATACACCCACTCTGTAGGTCTCTGCTCTACCTGCTCACCCCTTGGAGCAAAAGCCTGATACACGAAATAAGCTGAAGAGGGTCTTTGATCGGCCCTCAAGACTTGTACTGACTGGGTAGGCCGATGGCTCTGTGTCTGCCTGTAGACCCAACTTTCTTTGCGCGCCCCTCTTTCGGAAAGGGTGCGAATTTGGTCTTACTATAGTTCGGACTCCTGTCACGGTTCTGAATCTAATCTCACAAAGTGCAATGTGAGACTGATAAACACCAAAGAGTCCAAATCCGGCAAATCGTTTTAGAAAATTGATTTTGAATCAAAAAGCGCCAAACATGTACTGCTATGCCAGATTACAGAGTCGCCACCTAAATACTTTGTTTTTGGGAAATTTAGGAAAACCTAACTCGTGCCAAGGCCACGTGTCCGTCATCACCAAAGTTGTCTCGGCTCGGGAACTTGGGTACGAGAGGGAAAGGTCCTGAAATGAGCACCCCCGCTCACCCGATCAAAGATCGGCCTCTACTAAGCATGATATGTTGTTTTATAAACCTCATGTGTTCTTATCTGATTATTAGCTAACTTTACTATGTGATACGCGCAGCATACAAGTATAGACTAAATCACGAGAATTGGAACAAAACAACTCATGTTTGTTTTCGAAAATGGTTTAAAAGTGCTACTCGCAAATAGGCTAAAGCGCGGATTTGCCACCCTCAAGGTGGGCTTAAAAACATGATTTTGCCACTTCGTAAAGTGGGCTTAAAACATTTATTCGTTGAATTGTCCCAATTCAAGTAACAAAGCTTTCATCCACAGGCATTCAAGCAGTTAAGCACTTAAGCAAATAGCCTCATGGCAAGCATGCTGTCATGGCAACACTCACACTCATGCAAGTATGCTAAAGCGTAAACACTTACAGTGTACTCCAAGCCAAAACAGAGAACTAGTTAGAAATCATGCATGATCCTAACTATACAAAGTGCCTAATGCAACACATGCAAAAATGCAACTAAATAGGCTCGGCTATCTAAGATGGCCTATGAATGCAACACTTTGATAACATGCTTTGACTACGTATTCAAATAAGTATTGAATTGACAATATAGTTTGAATGATGTGCCAAGCCCGATGCATGCAAGACAAATGAATGATGCACGCATGCAAAGCATAAGGTATGCTAATTGAAAATAACCCTAAACTAACCATCGAAAGCAGTTAAGTAAAAAGGAGAAAGAAGTGAGGTTGGAAGACATGCACACACAAACGGACCCTTATTACAACAATGCGCCCTCTCGAAGGAGGGTCCGAATAAATAAGCTAACTAGCTACGCTAAGCTAAACTAAGCTACGCTAAGCTAAGCTAAGCTACTTATTACAAACCAACTAATTAACTATGCTAAGCTAATTAGTTATTACAACACAATTGAAACTAAATTAACTAACTATTCTAAGCTAATTAAAATATTACAAAGATGAATTAAATTAGCTAAGCACATTAACTAATTAATTACAAAATCGGTAAATTAACTAGCTAAGTAAAGCAGTAAAATGGCCTTGAAAGGGAGGAAGAGATGCATGCTCGGTTTGCTTCGCCCGAAAATGCATTGCCTTGCCATGAGTTGCCTCTATTTGCACTCGCGGTGATCTCAGAACATCACACGAACTTCCAGATTGCATCTGTCCCAACACGGGAACACTTTGGACAATTTTCCCTGCAGGTGGCCAGCCAGTCACCTCGCTTTCCAAAATTCTGCCTTTGCTGCAACAGAGCCAAGACAATGTATTTGGCAAGAAATGTGTGTACAACCACCCTTCTCATCATGTCTCAAGCTCAAAAGAGTGTGGCACTTGGCTCTCGAGCCATCAATCAAGCATCTCAATGCATGATGGCCCAAAAACCAAGCTTGTACAAGCTTAGTGAATGCACAAACAATACACAAAGAGCCTCCACCCTATCATGCATGATCAAGGGTGTTGGCGACCAAGACATGTGACACGTTTCATCACTTTGAGTATGAAATGTCCCGCATTTCTTGTATTTGGATTAACGTCCGATCCAAACACAATGCAATGCAAACAACGTGTTTATCTTGCATGTTTTACTTTGTCCATTTCTCGTTTACTCATTTTAATTTACCAATTAGTCCATTAACCGGTTAAGTTCAATGTGATTGTCCTCTAATGGGAAAGATGGCCTAAGCCACAAGCACCTTAAGCATGGAAGAAGCCTCATGCTTTTGGTTAGTAGAAACCCTCAAGAGAAGGCTAAAGCCATTAGGCATGAGAGCCTCGATTCCATGCTTAAGCCAACAAGGGGCTTAAGACCACTTTCGAAATCAAATTCAAAAGTGAAGCATGGAGGAAGATTACAGAAATTCAGTGCTGAAATGGCATGCACAAGACTCTATCATGTAAGCAATGCATGCAAGACATGTTAAGGGTCAAAAGCACTAAAGCTAGTGAAGAGCATTACACAAGAGGCATGCACTATCAAGCTTAAATGACTAAACCATCCATGAAAAGAGCTTAATCATGCCAAAACAATGGCCTAAACATGATGGAATTGAAGCTCAAAAGACTAGACAAACATGCATATGTGTTGGCTCACGAACAAGACATAAGGCACAACTCTCAAAAGTAATGAAAGAGTGGAATATGTGAGAGTGTGACAAAGTTATATGCTTTGAAATTACATACAAAATGATACTATGGCATGCAAACAACCCAAGCAAAGCATGCTAGAAGCCTCAAAACACAAAGCTAGTCAAGGCCATTTACATTATAGCTATACAAAGCGAAGCACATGTGACCAAGACCACTTGAAACAGAGTTAAAGCATGCTAAAGCAAGGCTAAAAACATGCTGGAGTGGAGCCAACACATGCTAGAATAATAGGCTAAACCATCAAGCACACTAGGCTAGTGAGTAAGATTGCACTACAAGTGCAAGATGCAAGCAACCAGTGACTAAACCAGCCAAAAACAGAGTTTAAGCATGTCAAAATATAGCCAAAAACATGCTTGAACTAAGCTAACATAAGCCATAAAAACATACTACTTTGTAATGCTAACAAGGCATGGCATAGAGAGACAAGGAGGGGAGGCCATCCCCTCCCATTTTGGGCCTCAAAACAAGCTTTCCACCACTGAAATTCCTTTGAAATTCAGTGGTTTTAAGGTCAAAAAGAGATTATTTGAAAAGCTTGAAAGATAGCTCGAAAGGCTTTACAAGCCAAAAAGTAAAAGGGAGGAAACACCCCCTAACCAAACAAGGCTTAAAACACCATTTTTGGGACTGAAAAACAGAGGTTTTGGTAGTTGAAAACTAGGCCAAAAATAGTTTTCAAATGTGGCAAAACAAGTGTGCAAAAATAAGCTCAAAAGAGGTAAGAGGTTACCTTTGAAGCACAGCAGCAAAAACAGCCCAATTTTGAGTTAAAACCACATTTTGGAGCTCAAACAAAGTCCCAAGCTACCTCAACCCAAAGATGATCAACTTTGGTTAAGGAAGTGTATGCAAATATGTAGGGAATTCTCACTTTCAAGCCTAAAACAAGAGGAGAGAGGGAAGAATTTGCTCATAAATCTTCTAGAGAGAGGATTTTTAGAGAGAGAAGCTCCCGAAATTGCTAACCCCCCAAAATGATAGATATGGCCTCAATATATAGCAAAATACAAGCCTCAGCTCGAAATATCTGAATTGGGACAGCTGGAGGAGTGTGAAAACAACTAGAGAAGAAATATCTGCAAAATATCTGAGTTTTGGACACAAGTGGCTGGTAGGCTACCTAAACTGGCCGGCTGGCTACCCCTGTGGCCGACAGCAAAAATCTGCTCTCCAGGTCAAATTGCAAATGGGCATATCTCCTTCATATGGACTCTTTTTCATGTCATTCTTGTGTCCAAATTGAAGCCCCAAAAGTAAGATTTCCAATGGTAGCAGCCTCACATCAAAATTCTAACTTTGCAAAAAGTTATGCCTCTTTTAGTAAAAACTACTCAGTTTTGGCTCAACCGGATTCATACCGAACTTCTCCCAAACTAGTTTTCTTCCCTCCTCTCTTCTTTTCTTCAACCCCAAACCCCTAAATAAGGTGTTTTGGAAGATTATTCAAAGAGTTCACCTCTCTTTCATTCATTTTCACTTTGTCCTTGCTCGGTTTACCGAAAAGCGCAACATTTAACAAAATGCAAGCGTCGGAACATCGTAGGAACTTTTTTTTTTCAAAAATATTTTGAAAGAGAGGGTTTTAAGGTCTAAAATCTTTGGTCAAAAAGGTTTTAGTCCAAAAATGAGGTGTAAGGTTGGATTTGACGCTCCTCTTGGTAAAGAAATCGAATCTTTGCACAGCACACCTTTTATCACCAAGTAAACCATCAGTAGCGCCCAAGTCTTAAGGGTGATAAAAAATGGGGTGTCTACACTACCTCAAACTAGATGTACCAAGTGTGCCACCCATCTGAGGAAAAAACCTCCTCATATGCCTTGACTACCCACAATGAAAGTAGGTAGGCAGCTACCCTCTTCCCTGACTCTAGCTTAGAGGATGAGCTGAAGATGGCGTGCCCTCCTCTTTTCTGCAGGCAAGCTAGAGACTTATGACCCAACTGGCCACACTTAAAACAAGTGAAACCTCCCTGATTACCTCTCCCTAAACCTAAACTCGGCAAATGAAAGGTGGATCCAAGCTGTGTTGCCTGGAACTGTTGTGGGTTAGAACCCCTCAGCCTTTTACTATCCCGACTCTCTCCCTAAACCTCCTGACTCCTCTGTTTGGAGCCTGTCATCCTCTTCTCCTCAGTCTAAATCATTGTCTCTAAGTGAGCCATCGCCACAACAGGACAACTATAATCTCTAATCATGGACGCGGCCACCTTGAAAAGGAGTCCAGTCCTCAGCCTCTTTTCAAACTCTAAGCAGTGGTGTTCCTCCGTCGCTACCAACTCCGGTGCAAACCTCGACAAACTAGTGAAGGTAGCTTCAAACTTTGTCATCGGTGTGTTAAGCTGCTTGAGCTTCAAGAACTACTCCCTCAACTTCTCCCTAATAGTGGGAGGCAAAAACTTGTCCTGGAAAGTGTTGACAAAGGCCTCCCAAGTCACCCCGATGCGCCCCCGCACAAATTTCCACCACTGACCTACATCTTCTTTCAGCTAGAAAGATGCCAAGGTCACTCTCAACCCATCATCCTCAATGCCTAGCATCTCCAACGTTTTCACCATATGTTCGAGCTATTCATCTGCTTTTAAAGGGTCTTTAGGATCCCCCAAAAACTCATCCGGATTCTATCGGAGGAGCTCCTTCTTCAAGAAAGATGGCCCTCGCTCAACAACATAGGCCTGGACTTGATTCTCAACCCTGAGAATGTCCATGGATTCCCGCAAAGCTCCGGCCATTTCTCGGGCCAAAGGGCCCATGGCCTGCTGACCAACCGGTTGGACCATATTGGCCTGAGCAACCCTTCCTCCTACGCAAGAATTGCATCCGGTAACGACACCTCTTGTCATCTAGGCCTGCCAGGCCTATTACCACATCCATGTCCACGTCCACGTCCACGTCCTAACATCCTAATGAAAGTAACACAAGAGATTAACAAATTTACAAATGTACCAAAACTAACTCACTCGCGTCCTAATGTGATGGACAACAATTAATTCACTCCATATAAGCACATAATCACATAAACACATACGAATTTCCTTTCTAGATAATGATCGTCCCGTAACATTGCCAGAGTTCCAATTAGAAATAGCAATGATCAAATCCTCTTCTAACAGGAATTCTAGAAACTCAGAGACCCAGTCAATATCTTAGAAGTTAAATTCCATACCCATCTAGCCATATAAACATGTTATCACATAGCATACCATACATACAAATATCTCTATCAAGCGAGATAAACTGATTGTGGTAAGAACCACTCCCCATGTACCCAAAGTTTTCAAATCCGGTACGCTCTGATACCAAGTTGTAACGCCCCAAAATAAATGACAGTAACCCATATAATACATTAGTTAAATAACATCACATGATGAAATAATTATCTTCCCTTAATCCCAATTACTTGTACAAAAGGGTAACCTATGCTGGTATACATTCACAAGTCTAACCCTGAATCTATGGCATATATTACATGATAAGGAAATAGAATGAAAGTTGAACAAATAAGGAATTCCTTAAAGGCTTATAGCTTTCCAAGACAGTGCTTGGTTACAACAAAATGGATTTAAATCCAACACAGTTAAAGCCCTAAGCTTGTACAAAATAAATACAACAAAACAAGCAAAATGAAGCTCTTGCTTCTAAGTCCTCCCATATTATTGCCTTGGCGGAGGCATGCTATTAGTACCTGAAAATGGTTTTCCTATATAAGGTGAGCCAAAGCCCAGAAGAAATAATCTAACGTAGTATATGAATCTTAACAAAGATATAAGGTGATATGCGTATGTGTAGACACCCCATTTTTTATCGCCCTTAAGACTTGGGCACTACTAATGGTTTACTCAGTGATGAAGGTGCGCAGGGAAAAGGTTCAATTTCTTCAGCAAGGAGAGAGTCAAATCTTAAATTCATACCCCTTTTGGACCAAAACAATCTTGATCAAAAGGTTTTAGACCTTGAAACCCTCTCTTTCAAAATGTTTTGAAAATAAAGTTCCTACGATATTCCGACGCTCGCATTTCATTAAATGTCGCGCCTTTCAATAAACCGAGCAAGGACAAAGTGGAAATGAATGAAAGAGAGATGAAATCTTTGAAAAATCTTTCAAAACACCTTGTTTAGGGGTTTGGAGTTGAAGAAAATGAGAAAGGAGAGAAGAAAATTAGTTTGGGAGAAGTTTGGCATGAATTCGAGAAGGATCGAAACTAAGCGGCTTCACCAAAATAGGCATAACGTTTTTCACAGTTATAATTTTGATGCAAGGCTGGTTCCATTGGAAAGCTAACTTCCGGGGCTTCAATTTGGACACAAGAATAACTTGAAAAAGAGTTCAGATGAAAGAGTTATGGCCATTTGAAGTTGGACCTGAAAAGTAGAATTTTCCTACTGACTAGAAAAACTAGCTGGCTGACCAGAAAAGGTGGCTGGCCGATCACTTTCTCCTGAAAAAGTGGTCGGCTGACCAGAAAAGTGGTCTACAGGTCCCAAACTCATATATTTATCCTCCAGCTGTCTTCCACAACCTCCAGTTGTCCCATAGACAGATATTTTCGAGCCAACTCTCATTTTTGCTATATATGAGGCTATATCTCTCATTTTCAAGGGACAATCTTCTTGGAGAAGCTTGGGAGCTTCTCACTCTAAAAAGTCTCTCTCTCTCTCTACAACTTCTAGGGCTGAATCTCTACCCCTCTCTCTATATACTCCACTCTCTTGCCCATTTTGTGCATAGAAGTGCTTGAAAGTGAAGAAATGCTTCTAGTTTGCCTAGGCATCCTTCATCAAAGTTAACCACCATTGGGCTGAGGTTCTTTGAGGATCATTTTGGGCTTCAAAAGCTAATCTTGGCTCAGATTTTGGGCTGGTTTTGCAGTGCTTCAAGGGTAACCCACTTTTTTTCCCTTTTTAATCTCTATTTTGACTACACTTTTAGCCATATTTACATGCTTATTTTGGATTAACTTTCAACTGAAAAAAGCTTCATATTTAAGTTTTTTTTATGTTTGTTTAAGGCTCTTTTGGTGTTGGGGGTTTTCTACCCTCTTGCATGTTTTATTTGGCCTTGTTTTGTGCCATGCCATAAGGCCTTTGATTTAATCTTTGCTTGCCCTTTTAGCCACTGAAATCCAGTGGATTTTCAGTGGTTGGCATGTAGTTTTGAGGCCCTATCAAAGGAGCATATATTTTCATACTTCCAAGGCTTGGTTCAGGCCTTTTTTGGTGACTTTTAGGGCCTGCCTAGACTTTGTCCAGGGTTGGTTTGGTCGCCTTGAGTTTGCCTCTTGCATGTGTAGAGTAACCCCCTTTTTGGCCTATCAAAGGAGCATGTCATTCTAGCATGTTTTGACTATGCTTCAGTGGGTTTTTGGCCATCATTTGGCATGCCATGACTCTGTTTTTAGCTGGTTTGGTAGCCTTTCACATGCTTCATATGCTTGTAGTGCAAATCATGTTCACTAGCTTAGAATGCATGATGTTTTCGCTCACTATGCTAGCACATTTTGGCCATGCTCCAGCATGATTTTGTTCATATTTTGGGTTTCCCTAGCTCTGTTTTGAGGTCCCTTGGTCGAATGATGCTTGCCATGCACACTTGTGGTGTAAATCCCTTAAACTAGCTTTATATGCTTCATGCCTTGACATGTCATTCTAGCCTGTTTTCTTTCCATTTTAGCATGTTTTTGGTGATGTTTTACCATGTCATGACTCTGTTTTGGTTTGGCTTGGTTGGCCTTTGCATGCTCCATACACTTGCCATGCAATCCCATGAAATAGCCTAACATGCATCATGTGGACATATGTCTTTTTAGCATGCTTTTGGCTTGACTTCAAGAAGACTTTGTTCATGTTTTTCCATGTTTAAGGTCTGATTTTGGTTGTCTTGGTCATCCATGACTTTCTTTGTATAGCTTTGGTTCAACCTAGCTTATTTGCTTTGTGCATCGGGTCCACTAGCATGCATTACTTGGCTAATTTCAATGATTTGGCATCTTTAGTTATACTATTTTAGTCCATGTTTCATGGTCGTGCACTTGCATTTGTCACTCAATCAATGCGTTAGAGGGTTCCCCCTTTATGCCTTAACATGAGCCATTGTGTATGCATTCATGCCTTTGCTTTCAAGCCATCATTTCAGTGCTTATTTGGGGTTATTTTGCCATTATATAACTCTTATTTTTGTTGGTGGAGTCATCCCATGCTTGGTCCTAATAGGTGTAGTGTAATCCACCTTATTTGCCTTGTATGCATTATGCCTCATGCCCCTCATGCTAGCACATTTTGGCTTCCATCCATGCATGCTTTAGTCTCATATTAACATGTACTAGGACTGTTTTTGGTTGCCTTAATCACATGCTTCATGTTTTGTATACCTGTAGTGTAAATGCTCTTGCTTGCCTCAAGCTTTGAGTACCATTGCATGCTTTATTTGTGTTGTGTACTTGATTTGGCTTCACTTTGCATGTAATTTCAGAGCATATAGACTTGCCATGCTCCCACTTTTGTCACCTCTTGAGTGCCCCTAAGGGTTGTGTTCTTGTTGCCTAGCTTGTGGACCAATACGTGTGCATGTGTGTCTTGCCTTTTGGTGCCTTAGTCTTGGTGTTATGGCCACTGATTTGGGTGTGGCTGAGGCCCATTCATTTTGGTTTAAGTCCATTTTTGCATTGAGTATGCCATTGTATTCCATAGCATTGAGTATGCCACATTGTCGCATGATTGATCATTGCATTGTGCATGCCTTGTTCATCTCATTGTGTATATTAGTTATTAGGTGCATTGTGTATGCTAAGTACCACATGCATTGAGTATGCCATTGTTAGTTCATAGCATTGTGTATGCTAGTTGCATGCTTGCATGTCATCCTTTGCATGTTTGCATCACTTAGTCGCATAGCATTTAGGTTGCATACTTAAAGTCGCATTGTGCATGCCATTGTTTGTTGCATCATGTTCGGAATAGGAGTTAGTCTGAACGCGGAAAATAAGGGACGTTTCGTACTCAAAGTGATGAAACGTGCCTCGATTCCCGGTCGTCGACACTCTTGACTACCCATGACGGAATTGTTGGCTTTAGGTGCTTGTATGTGCATTCATTTCACATTAAGTCGTGCAATTCGACTCCTCGGCCATCATGTATCGAGATGCGCAACCGGTGGCCCAAGGGTCGAGGACTACACTCCCTAGAGCTTATGCAATGACGGGGAGAGTGGTCATGCACACATGTGTTGCAAATACCTTGTCGTGCCTCGCTCTTTCCTTTTGTTGCAGAAAAACAGAATCTAGGAGAAAAAACTGGTCGGCCGACCAGGTTTTCTGGCAGGCCGATCACCTTCTTTGGTTTCCACCACAAAAGGTGGTCGGTAGTTGGTCTCCCATGCCTATAAGCTGGCCGGCAACCTTCCCACAGTTTCCCGGGGTGGAGTTTCATCTCTCTGGAGCTTTGTGCAAATTTCTGAAATCAATTACAAACAAAGGAAAGTCGGGGCATCGCGATGGATTTCCTGACAAGGCGTCTCGAGCATGCATGCATCATTTATCATCCAAGGCAGAGCTGAGGCAGTCCGTTTCATGTAGTTTGCATGATAGTTTAATTGCTTACTTAGTTAATTTGTTAATTAGCTAGTGTTGTGTAATAATTGTTTAATTCGATTCTGTATTATTTATTCGGACCCTCCGAGAGAGGGCAATGTTGTAATAAGTGTGCGTGTGTGTGATGTATGTCTTCTTTATTCGGACCCTCCGTCGAGAAGGCCAACTGTTGTAATAAGTGTGCGTGTATGTGCTGCATGTCTTCCAACCCCACGTCTTTCTCCCTTTTATTTACCAGCATACGATGGTTAGTTTTAGGGCATGTTTCAATTAGCATCCTTATGCTTCGCATGTTTGCATTTATTCATCTGTCTCGCATACACCGAGCTCGGCGCATCATACTAACTGCATTGTATTTCAATTCCGAGTTGAATACATGTTATCTGTAGCACCTCATATGCCATCTTAGAATAGCCGAGCCTATCTTAGTTACATCTTGCATATGTTGCATTAGCCATCTTAACATGAACTAGGATCATACATTGATTACTAACTAGTTTCTGGCTTGGAGTACTCGGTGAGTGTTTATGCTTTAGCATCCTTGCATGTGCGTGAGTAACTGCCATGATAGCATGCTTTTCATGAGGCTAACTGCTTATGTGATATAACTACCTGAATGCCTGTGGGTGAAGGTTTGATTATTTGAATTGGAACAATTCATTGATTGCGAGTTTTAAGCCCACTTGAGAGCGGCAAATCACCATATTTTCTAAGCCCACTTGAGGGTGGCAAAATCCGTATTTTAGCCTACTTGCAAGTAGCAAACCGCTTTCAAAAACAAACATGAGATGTTTTGTTCCAACTTAGGTGATCCAGTCTACACTTGTATGCTGTGCGCATCACGTAGCAATTTTAGGCTAAATAAACCGGAATAAGAGCACATATGTTTTCAAAAACAAGATATCATGTTTAGTAGTGGCCGATCTTTGATCGGGCGAGCGGGGGTGCTCATTGCATGACCTTCCCCAATCGTACCCAAGTTCCCGAGCCGAGGCAACTTTGGTGATGACGGACACGTGGCCTTAGGCACGAGTCAGGGTTTCCTAAATTTCTCCAAAATAAAATATTTAGGGCGACTCTGTATCTGGCAAAGCAGTCCATGTTTGGCACTTCTTTCTAAAAATCAGTTTTTCAAAACGATTTGTCGGATTTGAACTCTTTGGTGATTTATCAATCTCGTATTGCACTTTGTAAGATCAGATTAAGAACCGTGACATTTGAGTCCGAACTGTAGTGAGCCTAATGGACAAAATGGGATTCTCTCGGGACGTTCGGGCGTGTCTATAGTATGCAATGCTCATACCAAAATATTTTTATATCACTTTCCCAAAACCATGCAATGCTAGGGTTTTCACAATTATGAAATCATTTCCTTTACAATAGAAAATAGGGCAGTGAATCACAATCTCCGGGAATGTCAAAACAAATACAATCTTTCATGAAAATTTTGTCTATAGGAAACCGTAGACCAGCAACCATGTAAACGTAGGCTATACAAGCACTACTATTGTCATTTCATGAAAATTTCATCCACGAGATCGGCACCATTGTAAACGCATGGTTTTTAGGACTTTCACCATGGATACACATGCTAACTTATTTCAACAAGGCAACACTTACTTTCTAGATTCACCCATTTTTCTTAAAATAATGCACATTTTCAATGTAATAAATATGCCACAATGCTCAATGCTAGAGTTGAGAAAATAGTTTCAATCCTTCTAATTCTCATGCGATTTCTACAACAATCATAGCTGTCCTCCACCGATTGCCCAAAACAGATATCGCTAAATAGATAAATAATTTTTCAATAAAGATATACATACTAAATTCTGAAAATGGGAATGATGATATACATCCAACTCCACCATCCTCATCAACATTAATCCAATTCCACAAAACCACGTCATTTTCCATTTCATCAATATTTGAGAATCTAGGGAAAAATTCCTTCTTTCTTTATAAATCAATATAAGTGACAAAAGTCCATCATTTCATCACAACTCAACAATAAATCCATTTCCCCAATCAATTCCAACAATCCATTTGAAAACCCCTCTTTTGATTTTTAACCCCAAACCCTAGATTTGTTCAAAAATTCCTAAATCATAATATTGTTTCAAAGAAAAAATAGCTAAGTTAAAAATTATAAGAAAGTGCGGAGAAATCCCTACCTCAAACTTAGAAGACGAGAGAGAGAATGGAGAAACTTCAAAAACGCCAAAACCTAACTTTATTCCGATTAGAACGAAGCTCTAGATGAGCTCTACCTTTTAAACAAAGGGACTAGGGTATAGAAATGGGTGGATCAAGGTGTATTTGTAGAGAGAGAGGAAGTTTTAGAGAGAGGTCTCAACTTATGGTTTTTAGAATGTTTAGAGAGACAAAGGTATGAAAAAGTGATCTAAAAAGTGACTTTTATAGACTGATACACGCGCAGACTGCTCAAGCGCAAGAAATGTCGCTCGAGTGACCAGACACAATAAGTGTGACTGGTCGAGCGCACAAAGTGACCGGTCGAGTGAAAAATACAAACTCCAAAAGTTTTACAGACAGAAGACTATCGTTCGAGCTCAAGAAGGGCCGCTCAAGCTAACACTGCTTGAGCATAAGAATGACCGCTCGAGCATAGAATGCCAACTCCCAGTAGTTTTGCAGGCCTGCAAAAGTACTGAGAGTTCTCAAAGACCGCTTGAGTACAAGAAGTGTCGCTCGAGCAACTAGACACACTAAGTTGCACCACTCAAGCACAAGAAGATTCTCTCGAGCGAAGAATAAAGATGGTTCATTGCAATTATGCATTGATTACTACAAGTAGAATAGAGTTACTGTTAAGAACAAGTATATCTGTTGTCTAGAATAGATGATTTTTTTTACCAACCCAAGGGTTCTCGATATTTCTCAAAAATAGATAAAAGATTGGGCTATCATTAGTTGCGAGTGAAAGAGAAGGATATTCTGAAAACGGCTTTTCGTACTCAATATGGCCACTATCAGTTTTTTGTAATGCTTTTTTGCTTGACCAATGCCCCTGGCACTTTCATAGAATTGATGAATTGAGTCTTCCGAGAGTATCTCGATAAATTTTTATTGGTTTTTGTGGATGTCATTCTTATTTATTCACCTTTTAAGGAGAAGCATGAGGGATACCTCTGTATCGTTACAGTTGCTTAGGGACCATCAATTGCATACTAAATATGAGAAATGTAAATTTTGGCTTTCCAAGGTAAAGTTCTTAGGTCATGTAGTTTCTGGGGATGGGGTCATAATGGATTCTTCAAAAATAAAGGTCATGCAAAATTGAGAGCGACCAAAAAATGCCTTTGAGATTTGTAGCTTTTTGGGTCTTACCGGTTATTATAAGCAGTTTGTGAAAGACTTTTCTACCCTAGCTTCTTTATTGACTAAACTAACCCGAAAAGGCGTGAAGTTCATTTAGAGTGAGTCATGATAGAAATCTTTTCCAGAATTGAAGTGTAAGCTGACTACTGCACCAATTTTGGTTATTCCAGAGAGAGGGTTGGGTTATACTATTTATTGTGACACTTCTAGAGAAGGTTTGGGGTGTCTTAATGTCAGAGGGCAAAGTTGTGGCATATGGCTCGCATCAGTTAAAAACTCATGAGAGACACTAACCAACTCATGACCTAGAGTTAGCAGCGGTCATTTTTGCTCTAAAAGTTTCGAGGCACTATCTGTATGGGGAGAAGTTTAATGTGTTCTCGGACCATAAAAGCCTTAAATTTCTATTCTCTCAAAAAGATTTGAACCTACGTCAGAGGAGATGGATGGAATTTATGAAACATTAAAACTTTGAATTGCATTATCATCCAGGAAAAGCCAATGTTGGTGGCCGATGGCTTGAGTAGAAAATCCATGAGTACCATTGCCATGAGAGAGTGGAAAATGTTGGGTGATCTGGGTGAATTCGACTTGTATTTTGGCGAGTCTCCCAAGCATGCCACCTTGTTACAGTCCTTGCAGAGCCAACACTTGTCGCACGACGTATTGAAGCTCAGCGGGGTGATCCAGAAGTAGAGGTAATTCGAGGGGAAATCTCCTAAGGAAAGGAAGAAAAGGGAGTGTTCAGTTTTTAGAACATTTTTTGTACCAAAATCCTATAGGGAAGTTCTTCAAGAATTCCATTATTCACGCTTTGTGGTGCATCCGAGAGGCACAAAAATGTACCTTGATCTTAGCTGTCAATTTTGGTGGTGGGGCATGAAGTGAGACATAGCGTTGTTTATGTCTAAGTATCTAACTTGCTAACAAGTCAAAGTAGAACACCAAAAGCCAACCGAGTTGTTGCAACCCTTACCTATAGTCAAGTAGAAGTGGGAGCACATCACTATGGACTTTGTTTCGGATCTTCCTAAAACACAGAGGGGTAATGATAGGGTTTGGGTTGTCATGGACTAATTAACTAAGTCGACCCATTTTCTTGTTATGTGTATGGGGGATTCAGTTGATTTCTTAGTTGAGCTTTATATCTGAGAGATTGTTTGGCTTCACGGGGTTCCGCTAAGCATCTTCTCAGATAAAGACCCTCATTTCACCGCACGATTATGATAGAGTTTGCATAGTATTATGGTTACCTAATTGACTTTTAGTACTATCTATCACCCTTAAACCGACGGACAGTCTGAGCACACTATCCAAATTCTAGAAGATATATTGAGAGCTTGTGTACTAGAACTCAAGGGTTCTTGGGAGAGGCATTTGCCGCTAGTAGAGTTTGCCTATAATAATAGTTATCAAGCTAGTATCGAGATGGCACCTTTCGAAGCTTTGTATGGACATCCGTGTGGATCACTAATGTGTTGGACTGAGGTGGGAGACTATTGACACCCCATTTTTGACCGTCCTCAAGACTTGGACGTCATCATTTGAACACTAGATGATCATCCATGCTCGTGTTCGTTTTGAGTTTCCGAAGGTGTCGGCTGCACGCCTTGCCTTAGAATCTCTCAACTTGTCTATTTTGTGCTTGGTTGTGGACCAAGGACTTATGGCTTTGCTTCTGAGGAAATAGGGTAGCTTGTTGGCCATCCCTACAACCCATCGGCCAAGGCCTTGTGCCATCGGCCTTGTTTTCTTGCCATCGGCCATAAGTGTTGGCCGATCGGCACTCATTTTGGTTGATCGGCCATATTTCTTGCCTGAGACCTTTCCACCTGCTTTTGCAGATATTTTTGTGCCAGCTTTGACAACTGGTGAGCACAATTCTCATCCTCCATACACGTGTATGGAGGGATTGAATCAAGACTCAAGCTTGTTCAACAAGCTTGAGAATTGATTTTCTATAAGAAGGGGGACCCCTCTCCCTTTCCAGAGGTTCTGAAAAGTTGATATACAAAACATATATCACTCTCTCTCTATATTTTACCTCTCTCTCCACATTTGCTCTTGTTTGTGCTCAAAAGTGTAAATTCTTCACACTTTTACACTAAAGCACCTACTAGAACACCATCATTTTGTTGCTGAGGCTTCTTGAAGTTGGTTTTAGTATTTTTGGACTGGTTTTGGTCAGAAAAGAGTGTTGGAGTTGTGTTCTTGAAAGTGTTCTTCAAGGATGAGTCAACTAGCTTTTAAACCTTTATTTTGGCTTAAGCTTTTGGACCTATTTGCATGCTGATTTAAGCTTAACTTTCTACTGTAAAAAGTTTTGATTTTTTAAGCTTGTAATGTTTGTTTAAGGTCACTTTTGTGTTAGGGGTAGTCTACCCCCTCTTAGGTCTTGTTTGGCCTTGTTTTGTGCCTTCCTTTTTGAGCTATTGGGACCAACTTGTTTTGGCCTTCTCATCACTGAAACTCAAAGGATTTTTAGTGGTGGAAAGGTGGTTTTGAGGTCCCAAATAGGAGAGGATCATCCCCTCTCCTTGTGTCTTGTATGCTTGCATTGATGGCTCATAAAAGTAACACGTTTGTTAAGCTTGTTTTGGCTCCATCTTAGCATGTATTAGGCCTTATTTCAGCATGTTATACCTCTATGTAAGGTTGGTTTGATAGCCTCTTGCATGCACCATGCACTTGTAGTGCAATCCTAAAATAAATGCACAATGGCTATTCAATCAACATTTCATTCCGGTGAGTGACAAATAATTCAACTACACCCTTTAACCCCACACATTCCCACTCTCAACAATTCCATTTCATTTCCTCATTTCTCACAATTAATTATCCCAATTAATCAAACAATGTAATTAGGTCATTTTCCATAATTAACATTTCAACCCTTAGGTCCCATTTTCATCAATGATTCAATACGAGATATCCTCATCAACCTCTAAGTCGGTCCAATCCAATACCTAAGACGGATCCGACTCGTATTTCCGAAGCATACTAACATGAAATACGTCATGCACTCCGGACAACTGCGG